>JAUTDX010001649.1:0-50604 GCA_030844895.1 Ambrosia x helenae | reverse complement strand
CACCACCTGTAGCTGAAGCCATTACTAAACATCACCAACGGCGACACTCCGGCCACCACCGTCGCCGTAACCTCTCCGATCACCACCATCACCGTAACCTCTCCGGCCACCCCCGCCGCCGTAACTTCTCCGGCGACCACCGCCGAAGACCTAACAAAATCCGATCAAAACTCACGTCCAGAGAAGAAACAAAAACTCGATTCCGTAACCGACGATCACCGTAAAGAACGAGAGGAATGGAGCACTACTGCAATAACAATCCTACTCGATTCATTTACAGAACGATATATAGCATTGGAACGGAAGAATCTACGACGAAAGGATTGGGAAGTGGTGGCGAATTTAGTAGCAGAGGGATGTGATAAGCAGAATCGGAGAGTATTGAACAGTGTAAGAATAAGGTTGGATAATTTGAAGAAGAGGTATAAGTTGGAGACACAGAGGATGGAGAGTGATGTAGGTAGTGTTAGTAACTGGATTTGGTTTAAGAAGATGGATTATTTGTTTGGTGCGTCTGCTGCGGTTGTTACGGTAAGTGAAGTAGGCTCGGATGATGATAAGTCGGTTGGAATGGCGTCGCCGAATAAGCTTAGGCGGTCCACGAGGTAGTGTGTTGATAATTCGGTTATTATATGCTTTTTTTTGTTACAGTTTATAATTGAGCCAGTTTTAAGACGTAGGGATGGCAATCAAACCCGAACCCGAAGGGTTAAACCCGAAACCCGACATATTTGGGACGGGTTTTGGTCGGGTAATCGGGTATGGGTCCGGGTATGGGATTAGTTTTTATTTTTTTCGCGGGTTTGGGACGGGTTTGGGATTTGATGATATACCCGTTTACCCGACCCGATTACCCGATAAAGTATACCCATTTACCCGATTAGATACCCAATATAATTTCTAATATATCTTTTTTAAATATTTATGCATAATATATCTAATTGTCCATCTACATTGTCATCTTGTGCTAAAATTACCAAAAAGTTAGTGTATACTATTTGTTATCTATGTCTTTGATTGTGTTTATATGATTCAAGTATTTTTATATTTATACATTGTAATCATTTACATATATATTTAATAATGGTAAATGTAATTGGTTAATAGTTACCCAATAGATGTCAGTCGGGTTTTCGGTTGGATATACTCAATGAGTAAATTTTAAAATTAATGGGTTTACCCGAAACCCGCGGGTATACCCGATACCCGATGGGTAATTACCCGACACAAACCCGACGGGTTTTGGGCCGGGTTTGGGACAAAGCATACCTAATCGGGTACGGGGTTGGGATTACCTAAACCCGTCCCAAACCGACCCATTGCCATCCCTATTAAGACGTAATAGTACCTTTTTGAATGATGAATGATCACCACGTGCAGGTTTAAGCAGATTATGCATATTTGTTTGTATATTGAGCTATTATATAATAATACAATTTGCAACTTAACGGTTAGCAACGTTCACCACCGCCGTTAGCATAACCGCTCTCACCACGGTTTCCGTCGGAACTCCAAGACATACCGGTTTTCTCTCCCACCACCGTTAATCACCAAAGGGCAACTTAACGATTTCGCAAACATTCACTACCGGCCTTGAACGTAACCGCTCCCACCACGGTTTCGGTCGGAACTCCAAGACATACCGCTTTCTTTCCCTCCACCGTTAATCACAACTTTCATTCACTAAACCGCCACAATCATGGATTACCGGATAACCGTACATTGCAACCACTCCGAACGTCGTCGTATCCCCCTCAGAATAGGCGACGGTCGGATCAGTTTCTAAGGATACAGTGGCGATGGCAACAGAGAGAGGAGCCGCAATGTTCGGCGCTTATCAGAGAGAGATCATCCGTTGAGGCGATGAACAATTTTATGCAGTGAGTTATGGGGAAAAGGAAAAAAATAGAACAATTTTGAAAAAAAAAGGTGAAAAATGGGTTTTAGAATTGTCTGACGGATCTTAAAACTTGGGTGGGTATTCAAATAATATGTTAACTAGGTTTAAAACCCGCGCTTCGCCGCGGGGCAAACCGACTTTTAACAAAATTTTATACAAACCAATCTCACGTATTGCGACGGTTCGGTTGAACCACCTGTACAACCGGTTGAACCACCCGACAAACCCGGTTGAAACCGTCCGGTATGGCCGGTTGAACCAATATTCCTAACCATTCATACCGTCCGATATAAACGGTTGAACCACCCGACATACCCGTTGAACCGTCCGGTATGGCCGGTTGAACAAATATTCCTAACCTATTTCTAAGCCTACTATATATGTTCAACCGGTTGAACCACCTGGTACAACCGGTTGAACCACCTGGTACAAACCGGTTGAACCACCTGGTACAACCGGTTGAACCGTCTGGTATAGCCGGTTGAACCATTATTCCTAACCTATTTCTAAGCATACTAGATAAAAAAAACATATAAAGACAAAACTCACAAAAAGACAATAAAAACCTATATAATAATAATTTGAACTAATGGCATAACCGTAAATACCCTGAAAAATCTATCCTATTTCGTATATTGTTCATAAGGTTAACAAGAATTGTTATATTAATAATTATGGCCCTTAATTATATTTTTGAAAATATACCCTTTTTTTATGTTCAACGGCAAGAAATGGCATACCAACCATTGTGGTATCGGGCACTATGCCCAAGATCGACTTTTGACCGTCGTTAGCCCTGGCTCTTCCAGATGTGCGGAAACCCGATTACTCCTTTTGAAGTAAAAATTAACGAATTGAAGTTTTTGAATCAATATAAATAAATTACATCATTATGTGCAAGGATAAAACTCGATTTCATTATGAGACAAAGTGACTGAATTTTGTTTACAATCATTTGCTGAAACCTATTTTATAATACTTACATAAAAAGTATAATAAACCATACTATTTTTTTAGTAAAACACAAATAAATGTTGATAAATTTCATATGTAAATGCACTCAACTATGATCTCCCATTGTACGTTTGCGTGTTCCATGTGCGAATAACAAATTAAATCCATACCAAGTTTATCTTTTAATTACTACATAGAGTCTCACTATCGCGCTTACACCATTATGAATCAAATCGAACCGAAACCAATATTGTCCGAAATTTTGCTGCAACGTGCAAAGAATATTGTCAAATTTTTTTATCTTAAAGAAGAATACTTATGGTTAAATATTATTATAAAATAATAAGATGTTTATCTTTAAAACACTTATGTCGTTTGAAATAAAATGCTTTAATATGGTGTTGTACGAGGAGGGTAAAACAAAATAAATGGAATGTTATGTATAACCTTAAGAAATTTTCACATCTCATATCGTGATATTATGAACTTTCATACTCCATATTCCGCAGCAACGCGCGGGTTAACATCAACTCGTTATAATATATAGTGTGATCGGTTAATTATCAGGTTACAATGTTTTGTGATCGGTTCAGTATTAGATTTCAGTATAATGTTTCAGCATTTTGTGATCGGTTCAGTATCATGTTTCAGTATTTTGTGATCGGTTCAGTATCATGTTTCAGTATTTTGTGATCGGTTCAGTATCATATTTCAGTAGCTTGTGATCGGTCCAGTACTCCAGTATCATGTTTCAGTATTTTGTGATCGGTTCAGTAGATTTCAGTGTGTTTTGATCAGTTTAGTAGATTTCAGTGTTTTGTAATCGATTTCAGTGTCAGATTCAGTCTTTTGTGATCAGTTCAGTATAAAATTTCAGTGTGTTATGACCGGTTTCGTATCGGATTTCAGTATTTTGTGATCTGTTTAGTATTAGATTTTAACATTTTGTGATCGGTTTCGTATCAGATTTCAGTATTTTGTGATCTGTTTAGTATTAGATTTTAACATTTTGTTATCAGCTCCGTATCAGATTTCATTATCTTGTGATCAGTATCAGATTTTAGTATTGCACTACTTTACGAAAGGCTATTTGCACTTTGCATAATACTGAAATTTCTATGCATGTTGTTTATGTTCATAGGCTTGCTCCTCACAATGGCCCTGTTATGGACAACAAGAAATCGATTACAAATCTGAAATGGAAAAGAGTAGTCTTTAAGTTAGTGGCACTGCATTAGCCGGAAGCGATCAAACAATTGACCCGCAGGTTCAACTTTTGTTTGCCAGTTGAGTTTTACTTCGTGACTATATATTGCAATCTACATATTAAACATGATTTTTCTACTTTAGGTGGCTTTGCAAATAGCAGACGAAGTAGCTACTGCTTCCCGTTGCGGTGTAGAGGTACATATCTCTCTTTTATTCCTTTCACTAAACTGCTAAAAGGCAAATAGCTTTGCTATTTGTGGGATTTACTGGGCTTGGTTGTTGTTGTTGTTGTTGTTGTATATGAGTTGAACGAACACGAACGGAGGCTTGTTTGTGTTCGTTCGTTTAACTTTAACCAAACTAGCAAACAAACACAAATACACATCAGTTAAAAATTATAAATACCATTAGTAACACATTAAAAGTAAACGCCGGACTCAACTTCTTTGAATGAATACGTAAACGTACATGAACGAACCTTAATGAACAAACATATAGGAATGCAAATGAATAAACAGGACACTTGTTCATGTTGGTTCGTTTAGTTTGATGTACAAAAATTATTGCTCATGTTCATTAAACGAATAAACGAGTTTCCCACCGAACGGTTCACTCTATGTTTGGTTCGTTTACAGGCCTACCATTTTTATATAGGAAATCTGGTTTTTTTGGTAAACTGGTCCCTTATTTGATGATAGTTTTTCAGCATAGACTCCCTAAGTGTTGATTTTAAAATTTGTAATTTGTAGGTGGCTATAATTATTGGAGGTCGTAACTTCTTTTGTGGAGATTCATGGGTGTCGGCGACTGATTTAGATAGGCCTACGGCTTACCAAATCGGGTATTTCTACTTTCTAGTTTTAATTTAAAATGCTATATCTAATTGCTATTTCTTTTGGTAGCTTTTGATATTTTAATAATGGCTTATGTAGCATGATGGCAACAGTTATGAATTCGATATTGCTCCAATCAGCCCTAGAGAAATTAGGTATTCCAACACGCGTTCAAAGTGCTTTTGTGATGCCAGAAGTTGCTGAACCGTATAACCGGCTACGAGCATGCGTCATCTTGATAAAGGAAGAGTTGTTATTTTTGGTGGCGTCGGGGCCGGAACAGGGAATCCACTTTTTTCTACTGATACAGCTGCTGCTTTAAGAGCCTCTGAAAGTATGACTCATTCCATCTTTTCTTGTTTTTCTTTTTTTTTCTTTTTCAAATTGTACTGCTCGTTCCTTGTTGCATTTATGAATCTTGGCACTTCTATAACTGATCTTTTTACACTAATATTATTCTAATAGCTGAATTGGATTTTGATTTTCTATATTTGACGAGACTGAACACAATTGTGGGAGGGAGGGAACCTTCCTCGTGTTTTTAGTTTTATTTGAGCTTAACTGCTGCTAATGATCTTAAGTTCTTAACAGTTAGAGATGACAAATGGGGTGTGTTAGTTGGTGGGATAACGGGTCAAAATTGGGCCTTTTAGCACTGGTCAAATGGGCTGACCCGCAAACGTGTTTTTGTCCATTAAAAAAATAACGAATATATAAATGTGAAATATCATTACGGAACAATATCATAACAAAAATATTCTAGTTTTTTTAAAGTTGTTGCGGAGGTTGTATGCTTTAAACACTTTGGGCAACTTCAGACACGTTCGATCATATGACCTGTTTCTTCTTTAGCTAATTATGTTTGACCTGTTGGAGCTAAAACACAACCCTAATTGCCGCCTCTAATTTAACTCCTACCCTTTCATATCTAGTGGTTTCTTTTCCATTTATCTTCTCGTATCTTTTGTTCAACACTTTTTGTTTGTAGAAACCTCTTTCATGTTTTTTTGTTGACCAGTCAATGCAGATGCTGTTGTTAAAGGTACAAATGTAAATGGTGTCACTGATAAGAACAACATTAAATTGGACCGAATGTCCTTTCGTGATGCCATTTCTAGAGAATCCAGTTCCTTGGATTCAATGGCAATACAGTTTTGTGAAGACAACGCAATTCCTGGTTAGTTTATTGTTCTCCATATTTCAGTCCATATTTTCCTTCAGTATGCATATAATCTTTTTAACTCATTTTGTATTAATAAAATTAATGATTAATAACGTGATTATCTGTTTTGTTGGCCTTGGCTATATAAACATTGAGGTGGGCATGCTTAAGGGGTAAACGAACCAAGTAGCTTGCAGCTACTTGAGATCGGCTCTCGCTAAAAGGTCAAATTGAGCCGAGCATAAACAATCTCGAGTCCGAGCTGGAGCCTAAAATGATGCTAATTTAGAAAACAAGATTGATTTTGAGCTTGATTACGTTCGCAACCTATCATTTATATATACATATTATTATCATTATCATGTATATCATTATAATAGAAAAACTAAATAATAAATATTATGTAATAATAATATGTAAAAGAATATTAATAAATGCAAAAAAGGTATTTATTTCATTTTAAAAAATACCAATCGAGGCGAACTCAAGCTTTAGATGGATATAGAGCTATGTTAAGTTATAAAGTTAATCGAGTTGAGTTTGAGATTAGACGAGTTTGGGCTCTGCTCGGCTTGGATACACCTCTAGGCTTGCTCACTCACAAGTTGGTAATCGGTCAAATGGGTTTGTGCATTAGGTTGACCCGATAACAAATTTTTTTTCCGTTTTTTTTTTTCTGTAATTAAAAATGAATGCACTAATGCTGTGTGAACTGAATTGAAATTAGTCTTTGGGCGACCTTAAACCCGTTTAGCTTCTGTGGATTTGACCCTTTTGAGATAATACAGATCCCAAATCAACCGGTTAAGTAAATGGGTCGAAAATGTGACTTGTGATTGCATTTTTTCTCTCTTATTTTTCATTTGGTTTTATGTTTTTTTTTTGGGCATTTATAGTTGTCTTATTTAACATGCTGGAACCCGGGAATGTTTTGAAAGCGTTGACGGGAAAACAAGTGGGCACCTTGATTGATCAGTAACACTCTCACCGAGTTGACTCACCGGGAGCCTGTCTGCCCATTTTAGTTGGAGTCTAGTTCTAGTGAATCCGATAGGTCTAATGCTCCTGGAGTTATTACTTTGTAAATTATTATTGTCTGCAGATTCAAATAAAATAAATTATGTAATCGGCTTTAGAAGGGTTGAATGTTGATAAAACCCAGTGTTAGTTTGTTGGTAGTTAGAATACTTGGAGATGAGTAATTGAATGCAATAGTTTGAGGCTGGTGTAATTATTGTCATGTTTTATGTGGTTTTAGAGGTGGTAAACATGTTGTCTTACATTGGGGTGTATTACGACCCGACCCGACAAGTTTGACATGACTATTGAACCTGAAGCTGACATGTTAAACTAAACGCTTCATTTTCTTAAACACCGACTTGTACATGTTTAATTAGCGTGTTACAAGACACGTTTTAACACGATCAAATGTAACAAGTTCAAGCACACAACTGATAGAATTCTTAAATATAGGTTAGCCAATAACACGAATAACATAACTTGTGTAACACGATTATTGATGGTTTGACACTACTAACTAAACACTAAACACAGGTGTAAATTATAAAGAAAATTATAAAATTATGTTCGTTTTGTTAAACAAGTAATACATTTGTCGTGTTGGTCTATTACCCTATGTAACATGGTATATCCGTGTCATAAACGGGTTAAGCGGTTTGAACCCGCTTAGACATGGTTTTAATTGTGTCATTGTGTAGAATTGTTTTGTCTTTTAACTCGTTTCCTCACACTAATATGTTTAACTTCGTATTAAGAAATTTCGTGTTAACAAACCATGCCATAAATGACCATAACTTAGTGTGTCAAAGGCTTGGGTTTGGATCGGAGCAGTCGAACCACGACCCAACTAATTCGCATCGTTTCGTCATAGAATTAGAACCCGTGACTCAGACTTTTTCTTTCTTTCTTTTTTTAGTGATGTTGTTTCTAAAGATTCCAAACATGTTTGCTGCTTACTTTAAACAAAGTGACCCAGTGGAGTTAAATGGAATCAAAATGACCTGAACAGGGTTTTTATTGCTCCTGTAAAATTAACAGTGGTATTGATGGGTGCAAACCACATGGGTGAAAATTGCATTTAACTCTAATTTCTTTTAAGATAGCAAAAGTGGTTCATGATTATAATACATGTACATAGCTAGAGGAAGATTCCTTATACAAATGGTTCTTATCCTAAAAATAGCCCTTAACGTGAAAAAGTGAAGAAGCGTATTTTTTTTAAGTTTTTTTCCATATTGTTAAACATGTGCTTTAGTACTGAAATCTAAAAAAAGAAAATTTGATGCAGAGTAATTACGTAATTACTTTTGTAGAGTAATTACTCTATTGTAAACTAATCTAATTACGCTAATGGCGTAATTACGCTAAATTATTTTTTTTATTTTTTTTATATTGTTCATCTAAAAAGCATGTTTAAGCAGATGGGAAAAAAATAAAACAAAAAACAAAAAATTTCCCTTTACTTCTCATGTTTAGTATGTTAACACTATTTGTATTTGATCTTTACCCTACATAGCTATATATTAATAAATAAAAAGTATAACTAATAAACGTTAAACAACCGATTGTTATACATGACCGTTTATGAATTCTGAACCAAACTAAACCTTTAAAACCATGAAAAATCAAAACCAAACCATTTAGATCTCTAACCGGCCAAGACCGACTTGCTTTGGTCTAAGACGGTTCAATAATTTCAACGTTTATTGAACATGAACAACCTATAGAAGAGATGTAAAGGAGTTGAAGAAGTCAACTTTTTTTTCTTTCTAGATAACATAATAATACTATACAAATGTGAATTCAAGAAACAAAAAACATATATAAAAAAATACGCATATTTGAAAACCCCACCGGTTCAACGGTTAAGTGAATCATGGTTAAAAACAAAGGGCCTCAAAAACATTGGGCTGTGGTCAAAACCCAGTGGAAAGTGACTAAACAACGACTCCATTCATCGGTCACCACCCCACCCACTCCCTATAAATACTTATTCTTCAAAACATTTTCCCAATCATTTAAAACTCTTGTCCAAAAACTGTCATTTATTATTATTATTATTATTGCTTTCCAATTCCAATACCATCCATCAACATCAACATGAACTCCAATCACTTGCTCCTTCAAGAACCTATACGTATGGCTTCTATCCTCGAGCCATCCAGATCCGTAAGTGTTTCTATTCATTGCCTTCATATTTTTAATAATAATAATAATAATAATAATAATAACCGTTTTTTCTTAATTTACTCTAGAGTCTAGACACGGACCTGTTAACATGACACGAAACACGATATTGAGTTAACATGTTTCGTGTCTCAACTTAAACAGGATTTAGTGTCTTAAACAGTTAAACATGTCTTTCCTGTTAATAATTTCAAATAATTACCCTTTTTGTTAATTTACTCTACGCGATTTCTCACCGACACGTTAACATGACACTAAACGATATAAAGTTAAACATGTTTTATGTTTGACCTTAAAGTGTTTAGTCTCTTAAACATGTCTTGATATCAAATTTCAAATAATCACCGTTTTTGTTGATTTACCGTAACATGTTAACATGTTTCATGCTTGAACTTAACATGTTTCGTGTTTTAAATATATCTACTAGTTAACAAATTCAAATTTCAAATAGTCACCGTTTTTGTTAACAGAGTCTGACACGGACCTGTTAACATAACACAATTACACAAAACATGTTTGATCTTGTGTCTTAGAAAGTCGACCTGTTAATAATAACATAACACGAAACATGTTTCACCTTAACAAGTTCCATGTCTTAGAAAGTCAACCTTAATAATGACATGTTTAAATTCGTGTCTAAACTGGTTCATGTTTGAAAAAAATGACGCTGTTAGTTATTGTGTCTTATCGTGTTGTGTATGACCTGTTTTACTACTTTATTTACTGTGTGTTTGTTTTGTGATGGTGTTTGTACAGAGTTATTTTCCGTCAATGACGAAGATCGTCGGTACACTTGGACCGAAATCGAGATCTGTGGAAGTTCTTTCAAAGTGTCTCTTGGCCGGAATGTCTGGTAATTTTATGTTTTTTTTTTTATTTTATTTTTTTTTTGAATTGTGGATCTAGTGATGAAGTGTTGTGGATAGAGGAAATGAGTGTAGATTTATTTTATGTTTTACGTAAACAAGTTATGAAAATGATGTTGCATATAATAATGTTTTTTTGTTGAGCCACGTTTGGTCAGTTGGTCCATTGTTTTTTTATTGTTAAATTAGAGAGTGAGAGTTTCAAAAGCTATGGGCAACATTTTCAATAATTAGTTAATTGAGTTTGAAATTTTTGCTTGCTCAATGTCATAATCAATTATTGATTTAGAAAGCGGTATTGCTTTAGCGGTATTCTGGTTGGAGTCTCGTTCATGAAAAAATGTCATGTACGAGCCACTGGGTTTACCATAGTGGCCCTTTGGGTGATGGGTTTCCCCAGGAATTGTGACAGGCCAAGTCTGTTGGACATAATATTTGTTTTATCCTAAGTTAGATATTATGTTAGTTACATGTCGGTTATAGGCAGTTACCACCGAACAGTTGCGTCGGTTAACAAAGGGAGACACACCCTTTCGTGAACTATAAATAGGGAAGAATCCCTTCATTTGTATTTGGATGATTCAATTCTAATATAGCATGTTTCTGTAAATTCTCTCTATTAAATCTCAACAAAGTCACCAGCGCTGTCTGCGATCGTGGATGTGGGTGGTTGGCCTTTTTGTGTATGGATGTACCTGGGTGGCCGGTCTTTGTCGGACGTTAAAAAACGAATGTTGAACTATTCTGATAATAAAATTCAAACATTATTTTTTCTAGCAAAATTAGGCGTAATTGGACGATTCACTAACTTGGACACTAGAAACTTTTTATCATAAACTTGAACCACTAAGTTTCTACTGATGTGCATTTTTTTCGAGTTCCTTATTTGATATAGTTGTTGTGCTGTATAGTGGCACGATTCGATTTTACATGGGGTGATGCTGAGTTTCACCAGGAAACATTGGAGAACTTAAAGATTGCTATCAAGAAAACGAAGAAGTTATGCGCTGTAAGTTTCATTTCATTACCAGCTTGTTGATGAAAATCATTTGTTATTAAAAGATTAATCATTTAATGTAAAGAAAATTCTTACAGAGATAAATGTGTTGTATTTCCTGTATTATTAACAGGTTATGTTAGATACAAATGGCCCTGAACTCCTTGTTGTCAACAAAGGTGATCATGCTATACCTCTTGAAGCAGATTCATTCGTTGTTTTAACGCCCGATCAACAGAAAGAAGCAACTTCCAGTTTATTGCCAATTAATTTCGGTGGCCTAGCTAAGGTAGTAAATTCTTATTTTCCTATGTGTTTAACACTTTACTGTTTAACCATTCCACTGTAATTTTTTTTTATTTTTTTTTGCTATTGGTGGGATTAACTGAGTATGATGATGATGCAGGCAGTAAAGCCCGGTGACACCATTTTTCTTGGCCAGTACTTGTTTACAGGCAGCGAGACAACGTCTGTTTGGCTAGAGGTAAGTTGACAGTGTAAAGCATTATTATTATTATGTACATTTAAGTAGATATAGTTACGTTGGGTTGATGCGATCGGGCCAATGATACATTTGTACTTGTATATTTACCAAATTTCTGATTTGTGTTGAAGTGTTTATTTATGCAATGTAGGTTTCTGAGGTCAAAGGTGACGATATTGTTTGTCTGATAAAAAACTCGGCCGTTCTTACTGGTACATTGTACACGTTACATGTTTCTCAAGTTCGTATTGACCTACCCACACTCTCTGATAAAGATAAAGAGGTAAACCATCTCAATATTTACAGATTAATCGATTAACTAACGGTGTTTACTGAATTACTGGCTACTTATGTTAAATTGTAGGTTATCAGCACATGGGGAGTCAAAAACGGTGTTGACTTTCTATCTCTGTCGCATACCCGAAGTGGGCAAGATATTCGAGAAGTATAGAACTACTCCTTGCTTTGTGACTGACCGCAACTTTTTGTATCGACTAATTTACATATACAATTGAATTCTTTTGCTTTTTGTAGGCTCGTGAATATCTTTCTAAACTAGGTGACCTCAGTCAAACGCAGATATTTGCAAAGATTGAGAACGTAGAGGTGAGATGCTTATTTTGGCGTGTTATTTTTGTCGATGATGACGTAATTGTATGTCACTGTATGTGGAAATGCTTCATAGATCTCCCAAGTATGCGTTTAGTTTCATTTATTCGAAGTTCGGCTAAAAACATATTGAATGACCAAACCAGCCTAACCTTTTGAAAATACATTACTTTTGTCGTTTTAAAAGTTAAAGGGCATTTCGTCGTCTGACTTGTTTTTGGCCAAAATGGTTATATAATTGAAAATATATACACACAGTGGCGGATCTAGAAATTAATTTCAGTAGTAACGTTTTTCATTTTTTTCATTTTAGTAGTAACGTTTTCCAAATATCGTAAAAAAAACACAAATTTTCCACTAATTTCCACTACGCGCGCGAAGTTGAGTAGCAACGGACGCGACACCTAGCTTCAAGCTAGGTCCGCCCCTGTATACACACTTGGCCGACATAGTGACATATGAAGTAGTATCAACTTGGAACCTGTGCATAGATAATAAATTATCAAACTAATCTTTTTTAACGTGGTGTCCGATATACTGCAGGGCCTAGTGAATTTCGATGAAATCCTTCAGGAAGCAGATGGCATTATCCTCGCTAGGGGTAACCTGGGGATAGACCTTCCACCAGAGAAGGTCAGCTAGAAATGATTCGTTCTTATTTCTGAGTCTTATCGTTGTTTTTATGTTGTAGAACCGTAACTGATTTCATTATTTATATGCAGGTATTTTTATTTCAAAAAGCAGCTGTTTACAAATGCAATATGGCTGGGAAACCGGCTGTTGTTACTCGTGTTGTTGATAGCATGACTGACAACTTAAGGCCCACCCGTGCTGAAGCTACCGATGTTGCTAATGCTGTTTTAGATGGTAAGTATATAGTAATATAACAGCATATTATTACAAAAAAAATATATTTTTATTTTATCAATAATTGGATGTACAAATAGGGATTATCATATATAGGGTTTAGCTTTTCTGATTTTGATCATGGATCTAGGCTTAAATTTAGCATCTTTCTGTTATTTTAAAAAATGTAACTACTCATCTTAAGTGCATGTTTTTTGTTTGTATCAGGAGCTGATGCAATTCTTCTAGGTGCAGAGACGATGCGGGGGTTGTACCCTGTCGAGACCATCTCTATTGTTGGTAAAATTTGTGGGGAGGTATTAAGTTCTTGCTTAATTTAAGAAACGTAACTTACGTCGTTAATTTAATTTGAAATAAATTTTTTTTTTGAGGGATGACAACTTTTTTTTTTCACATTAAAATGAAATACGAAAGTTACATCAAAATAGAGGGTAAACGGGCAACAAGCTGTGCCGCCACCCTTTTCTGAATTGCGAACCCTAGTCTACAAGTCATCATCATCATACTTCAGTTAATCCCATAATTGGCTTTTAAAACAATTTTAGACTAATCCAAACTTACTTTTTGTTACGAATCTCAGCAACCAAGTTTCATATGTTACTAGTTGTATCGACAAATGACACTTTCAACATGTAGTAAGTCGAATATAAGATCAGTTGCTAACTTTGGTAATAAATTGTGATATGGTTTCTAATTTGCGTCTGCTTTGAAATTGGTTCCTAAAATCATTTAAAATTGTGAAATTAGTTTCTATTTTGTGTAGCTTTCCCATTCCACTAATGGAACAATATCATCACTAATTTGTTAATCCTCTACTTGTCTTATAATAACCATACATTATTCTTCAATATTCTGATTTCGCTATACTGAATACAGTCTGAGAAAGTGTACAATCAAGACTCATATTTCAAGAAAACCGTCAAATATGTCGGTGAACCAATGAGCCACTTGGAATCTATTGCTTCCTCTGCGGTACAGTAATCAACGTCAATCTTTTATGTTTTATAATCTATCGCTTTCTTTTAAGAAATAAAAATAAGATGTGTATTAAATTGTAAGGATTTTAATATAGGTCCGTGCTGGTATCAAGGTGAAAGCATCGGTTATCATTTGCTTCACTTCATCTGGAAGAGCTGCAAGGTGTGTGTATGCGCACGCAAGGGCTTGCGTGATTAAAAAAAAAAAAAAAGAACACTTTATGAAAACGTTTTATGTTGCCAATTTGTGAAGTATAATTAGAAGATACATGACATGAAAGTATTGTAAAATCTGCAGGTTAATCGCGAAGTACAGGCCTACCATGCCTGTGCTCTCTGTGGTGATACCACGCCTTAAAACGAACCAACTTCGCTGGACATTTACCGGTGCTTTTGAGGTAAATACAATAACCTGCAGTTCTCTTGTTTATGAAAAACTTATTTGATTCGCTTTTGGTTATTTGTATGTACAGGCAAGGCAATCGCTCATTATAAGAGGTCTTTTCCCAATGCTTGCGGATCCTCGACACGCTGTAAGAACTCCTTTAACGAATTCAAAACACATCTACAAATGTTGTAAAATAAAGTTAATCAATGACTTTTGCAGGCTGAGTCTACAGGTGCGACAAACGAGACAGTTTTAAAGGTGGCGTTGGATCATGGTAGAAGCATTGGTGTGATAAAGCCACACGATCGGGTTGTAGTTTGCCAGAAAGTCGGGGATGATTCGGTGGTCAAGATTATTGAGCTTGAGGAATGAGGATTAGCAACCCTGGGTAGACGGTTATCGTCTCTTATACTATGTAACTTCATTTTGTTAGATTTTGGTTTATGTGTTTGTTCAGGTGTAAATGGCAAAGCTTGAGCTCAAGTTTTTTGTTATGGCATTACAAAAAAACATCCTTAATTATAATGGTTTTTGGTTTATCTGGTTTTTATGCAAGAGAGCATAATGTTATTTTATTGATTTTTTGTTGGAGAATTGGAGTCTAATCATAATATATGACCCTCTCTAATTCACAAATTAGATATAATCCAACTTCCATTAGCTTCCTCAACCTCTTTTGGTTCACCTCCATGGCTTGTGACATAGTTGTTAAAAGTCGCCGCCTCTTGCGCCTAAGCCCATTTTTTAAGTGAGGCGATGCATTTGCGCTTTTGAGTTGAGGAAAATGCGCTTTAATTCTCCATGAGATGGTTTAAGCGCAAATTTCAGCTAGATTCCAAAATTCTGAATAATTTCCAGCCAAATTCATTAAATTTTTTGTTCGATTCCAGCCAGATAAAGCCCTCGCTTTTTTTTTGCGCCTCACGCCTATGCCCCAGGTGAGGCTTATGCGTCTTGAGTGCGCCATCCGCCTTTGATAACTATGGTTTGTGCAGGGAATTGATCATGATCTGAAAAACTAGGATCGATTCTCTGCTGCATCCATATTTAGTTTTAGCTATAAACAATTAGGTTATAAACTTTGTAGTGTTTATTTTGGTAAAAAGAATTAAAGGGAAAGGATGCAATTACTTGCATTTTATATAATGTTTATATGTTCTATTTTTTTTTTTAATTTATATCAATTTCCTTGTTAGATGGATAGATTTGTATGTTTTAAAATCCGAGAATTACTAACATATTTGATGACATGTGATATGTTAGTAAGACAAGCCGATCGTTTAGCGGCTCTTTCTAAGAGACGGTAATGTAAATAGAAAACATCCCCTTTGAAGCTCAACTGTTAAACCATCTTCAAACCACTCAAGCCCTACACACTTGAGCAGATGTGGAAAAGAGACGAGCAGGAGGGTGTAGCAAGAGACGCGCATGACATGTGAAGATTGAACGCTTAGAAACTTAAAAATTCATTCCCAAAAAACACGGCCACGCGAGCTAGATCCATGAAGAGAAGGGAGGGTTTAATTTCTAATTAAAATACATGCCGAGTTAAATATAGAATGGGTATGAAATGTGATGAGCATGTTGAGTTAAATACAGAAAGGTGGGTTTAAAAGTTGCAAAGTAGGTGAAGTCATTTTAAATCAAGTTTATGTGACCATACAAGAGAATAGAAATGAGGCTCATAACTTGCAACTGTTCATGCAATCAAACCCCCAAATATTCAGTTCAAGCTAAATCACAACAAAAACTAACGCGTTATCAGTTCAACTGTAAACAGATTTGCAATTTACAATCCTGTTAATTCTAACTATCAAGTTATGCAACCACTATACCACACTGAAACATATTAAGACCACCCGTAGTGGGATAACTTTTGGGCGTTAAAATCATGTTTAGCGACCCATAATGCCCCCAACACCACCCCCAGGGGCGCTACTTTTGCAAAAATGGGATGGAGCATGAAATTTTTCACGCCTGAAAATTGGTTTATGACACATTTGGATTCAGAGCCAATCAAAAAACGGGCTGGAGCGCTAATCACCCCCCACCACCACGTTTGGTCTAAACACAAGTGATCACACAAAAAACGCAGCAGATTCAAGCTGAGTTTAAAAAGGCACGCCAACCCCCATTGCCTCACCCTACACAAGGTGCAGTGTTTATAAGAAAATCAGCTGAGGCGCATCTTTTGGCAAAATTTTGACGCTGAGTCACGCGCCTCATGTATTTTCATATTTTTCGTACAGCAAGTTGTTATTCACCATTTTTTTGCACTTGGCACCTCGTTTCTATACCTTTTCGCCTTTTTAAGCTTCTTTCATGTTAGTTTTTACAACCAAGGATTCAAGTTCAATCAGTAAAACAAAAAACTCAATCCACACATCTAATGATTGCATTAAAAAACAAGTCTATCAATTATCATACCTCATATGTAAGTTCTAGGTTTCAAAAAGCGCGATTGAAGCGCAAGGCGCATCAAGGCGCAGCCTAGAGGGCCTCAGGGCTTTGCGCCTACCCAATTTCCCAAAGGCGCGCGCCTCAGGCGCTTTTTTTGGCAAAATTTCAGTCGCTTTTGACCCTGAGGCTCGCGCCTTACATACACCATGTATTTTTATGCATAAAAATGTTGAACCTTGGTGTTTTTAGCTTGTACATATAGGTAAAATCACATAAAAATAAAAACCTTATTTATCTTTTGGGTAAATGAAGCTAAAAAATCATGGGATATATAAAAAATTATATAATTAGTGTGCGCTTCGGGTACGAAAATCCCACGCTTTTTGCGCGATGCCCTTAGACCTCGTCACTTTTGTGCGAGGCGCGCTTTTTTAAAACCAAGTGTAAGTTACAAAAACAGAAAATCAAATACTCGAATCCGATACTAAAAACTGCAGGTTCATAATAGATTTACTAAAATCATGAAATGAAAACCTAAATCCAAAACCAATGCAACACAACTAAGATCAAAATACACATAAACTCAATACTAACATTAACAATAACAATAACAATAATAATAATAATAATCTCAAATTCATAATGGATAACAAAACCAAAAGTGCATTCAAATTAAACCTTCAAAACAAGTCTATCAATAATCAAAACATAAAACACAAAACAACTTATCTTTTTTAAAACCTGAGCTTGGAAAAAAACCACCTGTTCTTCCCAGTCTTAAACCTCTCCTCAAGCCTAGCCTTCGTCTCCTTACATGCCGTCACCTTCTTATCACGTGACGTAAGCACATCAACAGTAACCACATCTTTTAGATCCACATCCAGTGTATACCTAGTCGGCATAATATGATTATAATTCACCAACTTAATAAACGCCTTCACTCGTGACTTCTTTGCTGTCTTCTTCGCTGAGTCTTTCCTGATGACTTTTTTAGGGTATTTGGATATTCCTGCAACCAAACAGTGGCCGTACGGACGGTCACGTGTTCCGTCGTCGAATTGTTTGACGATTACGGCTTTACGGCCAGCGAAACGGCCGTTTAGGACTACTACTGCCTTGTTTGGTTTTAGGAACTTCACCATTGTTGCCGCCGTTAAGTGTTTGACGGTCGTCTGTTTGTTGTGCAGATAAAGAGGGTTGCTGCTGCTGCTAGGGTTTGGGATGATGGTTTGATATATATAATGTTTGTTTTTTACTTAACTGGTCCTGGATTTTGATGGAATTACGTAATTGCCATTAATTAGGGTTTTTGACGTTTTTGAATCTTGTTTTTTTTGGTGGGACTTGAATAAGGGTGCAAAAGCCAAAAGAGCCGAGTTACTCGAAACGAATCAAACATAAACGAGCTTGAGCCCGAGCTCGAGCTTTGTTTATCGAGCTTGAGCCGGCTCACGAGCCTTAACGAGCCCACTATTTATATAAATTTTAATTAATATATATATTAAGTATGTATTTAAATACAATAATTAATATTTTTAAAACTATGAATAAATAACCAAATTATATATAAAATAAGTATTACAATTAATATTAGGGGTGAGCAAAAAAAGGTATGGACCGAAAAAAACCGAGAACCGGACCTAAAAAACCCGAGACCCGGACCGGTAACATGTGGTCGGGTTTATTTTCGGTTCTGAATATTGTAGTTTGATCGGGTCGGGTCGGTTCTCGGTTCTTTTTCTGTAAAACCCGACTTTTCTTGGACCGACCCGATAGTAAAATATATGGGCTCAATCCAGTTTAACATACAACAACACCGCCTCATCTTCCTCATCTTAACCTTATCAGTAGTCACCCATGACCCATTTAAATTTATAGTAGATAACTAAATCTTTTCCTGTTTTTGATAAGTATTCATTCAAAATACACGTTGAAACACATCAATCTAAAAGAACTGATATCCTATTTGTTCCTATATAACCTACGCCTACCTACATGCAAATATAAAAAAAAGAACTGCTGCTTAGTACTTAGCTTAACCTACGGCTACAGTTGCTGTTTGCTGAAGCTAAACAATTTGCCCAGGCTATTGCGCGCGACTGCGCCTTTGCTGCTGTCTCAGTCCTGCCTCCTGTAAGCAAGTAAGAATTTGATGGTATTTATAATTTTTTTATGAGCAGCAATTGTTTAGAACAACTTTATATAACAAATTTAAGTGTTGCTTACTCTACCGGGTGTATTTCAAGATCATATATAGAGTATATAAAAACTAATAGGCTACAAAAAAAATCTGAACTTGAAGTACTCAATATAATAACAACATGAAGTACAGTAACTTAAAATCATATTTCGATTAAAAAAATGAAGTGCAGTAAATTAAGTTCATGTATTCATTGTAAATTAAAGTCATTTGACAGTCCAGATTATTCTTTATAAGATGGTGGAAGTTTCCTTTAAGGAACATGGAATTCTATCATGGTTATTGATATTGTTGTGTCAAAATATATACATGGACAAACTTCGATTCCTTCTAGTTTCTAGAGAGTTTAATTGCATTGGTTTTTACTTGTTACTAACGTTGGTTTTTTTTGTCGCATTCTGTCCAATTAGATGGATTCAACTAATATAAGAATGTATCAAGTGACGAATCTCACGGAAGACAAAAGAGGAAGTCACAACATGTTGAAACAGAAAATGCAAAAAAGAAAATTAAAACTGCTTGTTTGTTTCGTACTTATAAACTTCTACTATGAAATCTGCAATCGAATACAATAACCCATGTCCTAGTCTTTTAGTTTTTTCACTTAGAAATTCTATCGAACACTTGGTGGGCAAAGATCATAAACACTCGATTATTTGAATCCAAGCTACAATAACATCACCATTTCCATCAAGAAAACACATCAAAGCATTTTGAGGGCAAATTAGCTTAGGAAACATGAAACAAGGTTATAATTTGTAAGCAATATGGATCTATTTGAAACCACATAATAACACACATAAAATCATTAAAAACACACATCATTATTATGAAACCAACATAAAAACTAAGCAACTTCCAACTAACCTGTGAAGGATTAACGAATTACAGATCTTGTTTCACGAATTCCAGCCATATCTTAACGGATTACAGCCCTGGTACTTCTTGTATTCAGGTCGGGTCGGGTTTGTTTTGTGGAACCGTTGGACCGATGGTACAGGAACCGAGTACCGACCCTAGTTTTAGGGTTTGAGGTCGGTTCCAGGTTTTGATATAACTCGGTTTTCGGGTCGGGTTTCTCTCGGGTCGGGTCGGGTCGGGTATTGACTTTTGCTCACCCCTAATTAATATAAAATAATTAATAACTAATAAACGAGTCGAGCCCGAGTCGAGCTCGAGCTTGGAAACCTATCTTCGAGCCGAGCTCGAGCTTTAGACAATGTTCGAATCGAGCCGAGCTCGAGCTTTCCTAACTTAAACGAGCTCGAGCCTGGTCGAGCTCAAGCTCAGCTCGGCTCGTTTGCACTCCTAGACTTGACTGTAATGTACGGTTATTACCTTTGATATTTTAACATGTTGTATTTTAGTACCTTATAGTTTAGGAATAAAGACGATTATATTTTGGCTTCACACTGTTGATCACGTTTTTAGAGACGGTGTTTCATCGAGGGTTCACGGCTACATCAAATGGGCTAGTTGTAATGGTGTCACACCCCATTTGATGTGGTCGTGAACCCTTGGTGGAACACCGCCCCTAGGATCCAATTGTCAACCAATAACAACACATTCCTTTTTTTTAGTTTTATTGATATAAATATTATTTTAATGGGTTGGTAGTGAAAATTTATGAAATCATTACACAGTTAGGTGAAAAATATTGAGTGAGAGCTCATGTATCTGTGATAGTGATGTGATACTCAATGACGTAAAGTGAGAACAGATGAAGCCATTACACATAGGGAAGAAACGAGTGGACCCTCCGCTATGCACTTTTTACATATTATTAAAAACTAAAACACTATCATATTTACCGGAAAGAACAGGTTACAATATTAAAACTTAGCATTAGGATATGTAAGCTTGTAGCGTAAGAGGAACAGATAGAAATAGTTAGGGGTGAGCAAACCTTAACCGTTAACCGAAATTAACCGATAACCAAACCGTAACAGAACCGAATTAACCGATAACCGATATTAACCGACGGTTACGGTTAAGGTTATTTGATTAACCGATTAATCGGTTTTGGTTATGGTTATGGTTAAGGGTGTCACAAAACCGAACATTAACCGAACCGAATGATTAAGTTATGCGTTTAAAATATATCTATATATAAAATATACATGTTTAAGGAATCAAATTCTTTATATACATAAAAATTACATATACAAAAATTTTGTACGTAATATAATTAGTTTTAAATGGTTCAAAATAATAACTATTATTTAAAATTAGACTCATTTTATGCTTGTGTATTTCTTTGTGTCTTTATTTTATTTTATAAAAATGATTATAACTGAGACAATTATCGTTTAATATGTTTAGTTAGTTTATATTTTAGTTCAAACCTAGATTGGTTAATTAACCGAAACCGAACCATAACCGAGCTTCATAACCGATTAACCGAAACCGAACCATAACCGAGCTTCATAACCGATTAACCGAAACCGAAGTTCGGTTATGGTTATGGTTAAGAAAAACTCATAACCGAAACTAGCGGTTATGGTTAATGGTAATAACCGAACCGTCATTTGCACACTCCTAGAAATAGTGATCATGCTATAAATTCTTTAATAAAATAGATAAATATAAAATTTTAAGTATTTAAGACATCAATAGTTTAGTTGAATAAACATCCAATTTTCAGAGGTATATATTAAATTGTAATTGTTGCATAAGTCATTAACCAAGGAGGTGGTTTATTACAAAGGCACAAGAAATACTTATCACTTTGTTTTCTTCTTGTACATTGTTTCTTTTTTACAAAGACGCAAGACTCTATAGTCTATACTTACCTCAAAAAATTTAACAATTAGGCCTCATTATTTCAGTTACTTTGCATTGCAGACTGACTTTTTTTTTTTTATGTTTTTTGTTTTGAATAAAAAAAGGCCGATAAAAGCGATCAAAACTCTAGCCATGAAATCAAATATGGAAAAAAAATTGTACAAATTGCAAATAAGCTCGAG
Organism: Ambrosia x helenae; assembly: GCA_030844895.1. Classification (NCBI taxonomy): domain Eukaryota; kingdom Viridiplantae; phylum Streptophyta; class Magnoliopsida; order Asterales; family Asteraceae; genus Ambrosia; species Ambrosia x helenae. The sequence goes on along the minus strand of JAUTDX010001649.1, from coordinate 28,585 downwards.
TGCCACGAGACATATTCGCTTGCAGCTTGGAGACTCCAGTTGCATTTATCAAAAGAATCGCACCCGCGATGCCTGGTTTTGCTAGATTAGCAGTCTCCGTATATCACTGAAGTTTGATTTTAAAGCTCCAAGGAAAGCGCCTGCAAAAAAGATTATTAGCCGTTCATCAAATGTGGCTTTATAACTAGAGTGCCAGAAAAGGGTTGCGAGTGGGGTGTGTTAAAAATAATTCAGATCTTCAAATAAAGCAATTTAATAGGTTGTATGTGATAACCGACTTCTAAATATATACGACTAGACAAGATGAAAACAGACCAATGTGCCAGGTAAAGTCCCATGCATAGCAAAGCTGTTGATAGGGCCTGGGTCTATGGGATATGTTAAAATGGGTTGGGGTTTGGTTGAGAGTTGAGACACTATCACTCTTTTGTCTATTTGTATTTTTTAAGTTTCTAAAAGACAATAACACTTGACAAATTTACCCTCATGACACAATAAAAGATGAAAAACTAGTTGAGATATGAGGGTAAAATGGTCAACAAGTATTTGTTGTGTACAAATCACCTATTAACAATAGACTTTAAGTGACTTCCACCCGTTTGACCACGTTCCCTTTTACTTGATCCATTTGAGATAAACCTTGGTTTTAAAAAGCGCGAAACGCACTAAAGCGACGAGGTCCAAAACCGAGGCGCAAAGCGCAAAAGCGGTGGGATTTTCGTACGCGACCGCAAGACGATTATATAATTTTTTTTATATATATGTATAAGTTTTTAGCATCATTTACCCAAAATATAGATACAAATAAGGTTTATATATGATTTAACTAAAATATACAACCCTTTTAGCTACATATATAACAATTTTAAGCATAAAAACACCCCCCGTACGAAAAGCGCGCGCCTCATGGGCTTTTTTGGGCAAAAAATCGCGCTTTTCGTACGATGTGCGCCTAGGGTTACATAAGGCGCCAGGATCTGCGCCTAGGTGCACTTCGCGCTTATGCGTGCTCTAGGCGCGCTTTTTAAAACGTAGCGATAAACGCAATCAGATTCGACAAATTTGTAAGTAAAAGGGTTGAAATTGCCATCTATAATATAATAAATGCAGATCAAATACCTGCAACTTCTCCATCAAAAACACGATGATCAGCAGATAATGTCACACTCATTTTTGTAACAGCAGCAGGTTTCTCAGTACCTGGTGGAGTAAATATAAATTTAATAAATCACCAGTTTTAAAAAGCATTTACAGAAATAGCATATAAAAAAAACTAGTGATGGTTTACCATCTTCATCAAACACAGGTTCAACCACCGTGTTGCCCCTACCGACAGCAAGAATTCCCGACTGCATTCATGAAACAACTTATCATGTTTTCTGACCAACAGAAGCAATTTGATGGTTAATCTAATAATCTAAAAGTTATTTTGATTTGTAACTCAGGTAGAGACATAACCTGAGGTGGATTTATAATTGCACAAAACTGATCCACTGGGAACATACCCAAATTCGATATACTGCGAAATTACGGAACATAAAATAAACTTTTGAGGGAAAAGTTAATATAAAAACTGAATGATACACATGATAAGAAATAAAAGAAAGCTCACCTAAAAGTGCCACCTTGGAACTCATTTGGTGTAAGCTTCCCTGCTCGGGCCTTCTCAGCAAGTTCCTTGATCTTCATATAATTGACATATGAGTGAGACTTACTAAAAAATGAAGCAAAATATTCCATTTTGACATTTCCCGAGAAAAGTGCATTTTTTTAAAACATTTTCAAGTTAACAATTGTTCATCATCACAAATTATATCGAAGTCATTGGTTTAGATCCAGAAAAATCCTTTGTTTTTAAGTTGTTGAAGGGCTTGGTCTTTAAAAGTGTGCAAGGAATACACCTCAGGGCCTTGAGGCGGTGCTTCATGTAGACGTTGGGTCAAAATTGGTCAAATATAGGACCTGGTTGAGGCTGATATGTAAAATTGACTAAAAGAATGAAGAGGTTATGAATGGTTAACTTGATTAAAAAGAAAATATGTAAAAGACATGAAGGACATGTAGCTTTTGGCTGTACATAAAGCTTATTTAGTTGCCCATAAAGCAACGCCTTGCATACATGAAGCTCTTACCTCACGCCTTAGCTTTGAGGACCTAGACGCATCGGAGCACATCGTGGTTTTTTTTAAACCAAGTTGAATGGTATTTGTTTTATATATTTGACAAAATGGTTATAATTTCCATAAATTGTGTGCCAAATCAAATAGAAACAAATAATATCAAACTAAAAACACAACTAAGCACGTATAGTACCTCCAAGGAAATTGAGGATATAGATTTATGATCAGCATTTTTCACAATTGGAGTCATCAATCCCTATAATTTGGAAGGAAAAAAGTTACGAGAATAAAGACCCTAGCAATCACTATTCACTGAGAAAAGACCATGTAATGAAATTACTACCTTCTCAGTAGCGACTGCAATTGATATATCAACAGAATCACATAATACAATTTCCCCTTTATTGTCATCCCAGAAAGCTGTCATGTATTTGCATAGTCAACAATGAGCACTTAGATATGAGAAAAAAGTAGTAACGGATTGGTATATGATAAATTAAAGAACTCCCTTTCATATGAAGCAAAATCAAGAAATTCAGTTCACAAAAAAGGGTCAAACGGGTTGAAAGTCTTCCAAAGTATATTTCTAATTCATACAACGTCCTACATCATTTCATTCAAGCTTTTTAGTTTTTACTATTAGTCTAATTCGTACGTCCTACATCATTTTATTCAACTCAACCCAGGCCGGCCCAGTTTGACACAACAAAACTACCATTATTTGATCCAAACCACATGCAAGCTATTGAAGAACTTTACCATTAGCTTTTGGAACATTTCTCAAAGCAATTGCCACAGTTTTTATAACAATGTCATTTACAGACACTTTGACGCCAAATTTATCTGCGCATGACGAAAAGTAACACATTATTCGGCTGCTAGCAAAAGTAATTTTACAAAAGAAGAGATCTATAACATACCCTTAAGCTCCTTTCTAAAAGATAGAAGAGGATCCAGTATAACATCTGTCAAAACCAATTAAATTAATTAATCACAAATTAATTGCTGTTTTAAAAACTCACTGTTTAGAAGCTTTTGAAACCTGTAGTTAAATATAAATGAGGTATGTTCTGCTTTGATTCTAGCAACCTTCTTGCAATCACCTGCAAAGCAAGTACAAAGCTTACAGCACAGAGTAACATCTTGCATAAAGCAAATATGGGAATCTTTAATTACAGCCATTATTAATGAGAAGGTAACTAATCAGCTTCGATTGTATGTTAACTTATCAGAGTTAATTATGATTCAAAATTGCTCGTATTAACTTATTTAGTTTTTTAGAAGAATTCAGTCTCCCTTCAAAGACATTCTAGAAATAAATAGTCATTTAAAAGGGTTGTGAACGACTGCAAGCATCAATCAAAGATTATCTTTCTCAAATAATCAATGAATAGTTGTTACTACTTAATATAACATACATAATACATTAGGTAAAACTTTGATCCAATTACCACAAATTGGTTGATTAGAGATATTTTTCATCTCTAACGGGTCAAACCAGTTAAATAAATAACCAGATCAAATGGTCAAAAGTCACCGAAAATGAAAATTAAATGCATAAAACCTCCAAAAATAATTTTATTAGAAAGTTCAAATTATTATTTTATTCAAATCTTTTTAAACCATATTTGAAACAGCTTTTCTGTATATCTCTTGGAGACAAAGTGTATAGGCTCAACCCAACCCGAACCACCCGTTTTGCCATAAGGAACGATTGGCCTACATGTTTAAACATTTTTACAGATGAATTGAACATTATAAAATATAAATTCTAAATTTAATTTGTAAAATGCACACTTTAAGACTAGAATGAGAAGCAAGAAGATATACCTTACGGATTTGGCTATTTGGTATATCCACATATGAATCCAACTGCTGAATCTCTGATGATACTGATAAAGATGTATGTGTCTGAGGTTGACCTTTTGATGGAGGTGTTTTAAGTTCAGATGATGAACTTTTTACGGCACCTGTACCAGACTTTATTGCATTTAGAACATCGGATTTCAAAAGAGTGCCACGTGGTCCAGATGCCATTATTGATGAAGCATCTAACTTATGATGTGCAATTAATAACTTTGCAGATGGACTTATTCTAGAAAAACTGGACTTTTGTCCTTTCACTTCTTTGTCATGGGTAGCATGCTGAGCTGGCTTTGCCTCCTTAGCTGCTAAATTGCTACTAACATGTGACTTTACCGCCTCAACATCAGCTGGATCCTCAACCTTGCAATACAGTAACATTAGTTCCAATGTGCTCCTATTAATTTTGATAGAGGTGACAACTTTGACCAAATTAAGAGTAAACACGTAAATTTGAGTTATACTTGGCCTCTAACAGGTCAAAATGTGTAAAACTTCAAGAATTGGTCAAAATGTAAACAGGTTGTTGAACGCCGATACATATTTAAACGCCTAACGGCCTAAAACATCCCAGATTGGTTTTTTTCTCAAAATTGTATCAGCACTGCAATAATATATTATTTAAAATCATATCTTAAACATTTAACTATGTGTAAAATTCAATAAAAGGAAAGACAACCTGAGCTGGACCAACCCAGCTTGCCATAAGTGTGTTACCCAACCCACCTATTTTGTAAGCTCTACATTTTCGTTGATTGGAAAGCAATAAAAGAAAACGGCCTATGCTGCTTTATCAATACAAAAAGCAAAATTGTTTAGATACTTACTGTTATTGCAATGGGCTGTCCAACTGCAACGTCTTTTGAACCCTCAGGTGCCAGTATCTTTGCTAGGTACCTGCAGTTAGTTTTCCGTTAAGCATTCAAGCAGTAATAGGTACCCAACATAAACACTGATAATGTGATAAAAGAGTTGGTTGTAAACGGCCACTATATGGTGAAATGGGTGGATCAGGAGATTTGAGTAATGGGTCAAAACAGGTAATTTTTGTGCCCTTCAAAGTGGGTCGGGTTGAGTTGACCAATTTTTCTCAGCTTCCTTAAAGAAATTTAGTAATTAACATGTTATTTATGATCATGATTGCAAAACTATATTGACCAGGTTGCTTTTTTGCATGAAGTAATTTAGACGGTTGTATAAAAAATCCTGTGCGTGACCTTGACAAATTTTACCTGTTTCCTTTTTAAATATTATTTGGTTTATTTGAGCAACTGGAAATAAAACAAAACCAAAATTGACCCATTCATACGTAGATAGTTCAACTGTCACCACCAAAGAAAATATTAATTTAAGCATTAAACACCAAAATAATTTTACCCTTCTTCAAGACATTCAAATTCAAGGGTAGCTTTATCAGTCTCTATCTCGCATATAATATCACCAACTTCAATCTATAAGAAGGAGTAAAGAAAGATTCAGACTTGTAAATTTCATATCAACCCGCAATGCCAATGTAAACAAATTTTATTAAATAGGACTCACCTTGTCACCTTCCTTTTTCCTCCACCTCGCAATGTTCCCCTGGTCCTGCAAATTTGATAAGAATACAATGTCTGCTTTAGCAAGAGTAATGAGAACACTGACATCAACTGAACTCTAGTTTGGTTAACTTACCATAGTTGGTGATAATGCCGGCATTTCAATAAAGATATGTGGAGGAAGTTTAGATGCATCAAATTTCTCTGAAGTTGACTTTTGGACAGTGTCTTCAGTTTTTTACATCAGATTCGGTTGACTTTGTTTCTTTGACCTCTGACCCACCAAGAACACTTTCAGGGATATTTTGTATATCGTTTAAGTCTTCGACCTAGTAAATAAGTACACATTGATTATATGAATAAATAACGTTCATGCATCAATTAATGCAACATACATTAGCTTATAACCCGTAAAGTATAACTTTAGTTATGTATAAGGCAAATCAACAATGAAGGTTATTTCTAGGTCAGAGGGCACAAAAGACGGATATGTGTGTATGTAAAAACCAGATGCAGGTAAAAAAAAATCCGAAAATGCAAACAAATAATCAAAATAACAATACAAAAAAAAACATTACTGTAATTGCGATAGGCTGTCCAACTGGCACATCCTTTGCACCGTCTGGCACCAATATCTTTGCCAAAAACCTGCAGGAAGTGGTCCATGTGAGTAGGTCACATCATTTTATCAAACATAACAAAATTTGCGGGTAGTTGAATGAAATTTATAAAAGTCAGAATAATAACTATAAGTTTTTTTTCTCTGTATAAAATACCAATACATATTCTCTCATGTGTCCAGTTTTAGTCATTACTCATTATACCTTTTTTATATATCTCCCTCACTAAAATATGACTCTGTTTCGTTTTTGATCATTTTGTATGCAAAAACCAGCTGGTATTAATAATAAATTTATAAAAAGTTGAAATTTATGTATAAAACTGTTAAATTTATGTAAATATGTAACCTTTACCACTTACGAACCAACCAAACTGTACATGGAAACATCTTTTACTGACTCAGATGTACAAAAAAGAGCAGTGGCTACTGGCTACAACGGGGTAAATGAAGAGGCATGTTCATACTTTACGCAAAAAAGAAAAAAACTAGCTATACCGCAGATCAAAGATTTACTGAAACATAACTTTCACTTTTTTAGAATAAGATGCACAACTACATATGAGCCCTACAATTAAGCTCATATTGTAATGATCTGGAACACTATCAACGTGCAACTATAGTACACAACAATTCTATATTTTAGAGTATATTGGATTAGGGAATATAGAGTTACCCTTCTTCAAGACTTTCAAATTCAAGAGTAGCTTTATCTGTCTCGATTTCACATATGATATCACCCACTTCTATCTATTAGATCAAAACAAACAATCAGATACATATAATCAACCATCATTGCCAGATAATAGTTCCCTAAATTTCAATGCAGTAACTTGTATTTGCAATGTGTGTGGAAGCTGGAATTTAAAACATATGAGAAGTCTCTTCTAATAGTGACAACTCCGAAATAACTGACCTTATCTCCTTCTTTCTTCCTCCACTTTGCAATGTTTCCTTGTGTCTATATTGAAGCACAAAAGTATGCAGAATATGAAGGAAAATAAAAAAAATAAAAACTAGATAAATTGAAAAATCAGATCCATGCCATATCTTTACCATTGTAGGAGATAGAGCTGGCATCCCAATAACAATATGTGCAGGAGGTTCTGCATATTAAAAGCCCATTAAGATTAACTACACCAACTTTCAGAAACAACTGTCAACTGGCATTCAGTGACCTTGATTATAAGAAAAAGAAATAAATAGCCACAATTTGCAGCTACAAAAGTTTCCATACACACATAACACACCAAGATTTTATAGATAAAAGACAATAAGAAATGTGAATCTGAACTAGAAAGATTCATACCTGCAGATGAGTAACATCTAATATCATTGGGATACTGTAAGCAAACAACCATCGTCAGGAGATGAATATTGTGTCAAATGAAAAACAAAATTTTTACTAACCTTTAGTTTAGATTGGCTTCGGATACCATTGGATGGAGAAAAAAGTGTGGGCCTAAAAACCTCATTGTCAGAGAACTATAAAGATAAAATGGATGACCGGTCTAGTACAATTATCAAGTACGAAAGAGATACTTTTAGGTCTTGACAAATTTTATAAGTTTGATCAGAACTTGACAATACAACTGAAATTTTTGTATAAGGGAGTGAAGAACAGTGTAGACAATGCTATGCTTCTTTCTTTAAGCAGATTTATGGTTATCTTTGCCATAAAATCCCCAACAAATGTTGATAGACTAAAAACTTGAAGTTTTACAAAACTGGTTTCATTTAGGAATTAAATCCATTCTAGAGTAATGCCTTTGGATTCTTCGTTATATTACTTCAAAAGTTAAGTCTAGTCTTAGATGATAGACTAAATTATACTTATCCAAGTATCCAACAAATGTTTAATTGGCCTTTTCGTGTAAAGATTAACGTTTTCTGAAATCTCGTATACCCAAGTACCTGTTTCATAGAGTTAAGACTGGACTAAAAAAAAAAAACTGTTCCTTCTTGGTGTTTTTTATCACATGATGTTCCATGGATTAAGGTAGGTTCTTTGAAGACACAACACAATCATATCTTGATTCTTGAGCTCATATGTAATTGTGTATCTGTTTGGGCAATACTGTTTTGGTTCTTGTAAATCATCTTTAAATACCATTCTCCCTGCTTAAATTATTCAGAACTTCTTTAGATTGTCTAATAAATTATCCCTTCTATTTGTCAACTAATATTGAGAAGAATACTTATCAGCTCTTCTCAAAAATCATCCCCCCCCCCCCCCTAGTCCCCCTAAATAGGTTTACATAATTTTCGCCTATTTAGACTCTTAACAACTACTTCCTAAGACACAATGTGTATTTTCTTTACAGCCTGTATGCTGTATATCGATTAACCAAAATCTAAAAATATTTTATGTAACTATTCCATCAGGTTTTCACACATAAATTCGTGAACTAACTGTAATAAACTAAAACCAGTAAAATCTGCTTTATTGATGTACCAATATAGTCATCTAACCGTAAGATAATGCAACCAATTCAAGAATATAGACTTACAACACATGCAATGTTAGATGAGAATAACATAATGTGTTAATGCCACACATTGAAAGAGGGAATCTGAGCCAGTAAGGTTGTACCTAAACAAAGTGCCACCATCTTCAACAATAGAACTCTGCAATTTGGAATTGCTGCAGAAAGAATACCTCAATAAGTAACACAAGCCCACCCAATATGAGCAACACCATAAATAATATCATTGATTTGTTCATGTCATTTTTATTTTATTTTCAACTAATGTAATATCAAATACATAATCTAAGATCTACCTAGCAATTAGAAAGACTATATGAAACACTGTACAAAATTACACTTCACAAATTACACAAGCAGCACTACCAAACAACAGAAGCTGAGGCGATTAGGATGCTATCACCAACAAGAGCTGATGTTTTTTTAAGCAATTCATTAAGAGAATTTGTACAAGTGCATAAGAGTCATAGTTATCAAAGGCCTACATAATTCTTTACTGCACTAGTCTCGATACAAATTCATATATTATTTTTAAATTTAACCTAGAAACAACTAACAAAATAGATACAAAACCATATATTATCAATAAAAAATCCAGAAAAAAAAAAAACTAGGCGAATTACAGCACGTCTATGCAAATCAAACGTGACGAATCAAATAATGAAACTGATTAAGAGAATTTGTACAAGTATATAGAAGCATAAAAACATATTAAACAAGTTCAAACGCCATCCCCTGGTTCAAATCCAATTCCACTAGTCTACTATCATTCGTTACTTCATCAGCAGCGAATGAATTCAAACAAGTTCGCCTATAAAACAAACCACTAAACATATGAAGGATGATAGTTCAGCCTCATTTGGATCCTAACCCTCATTATCAACAGCTCAATCACTAAAAACAACTAACAAAACAGATACTAGTTCATAAATTATTCATAAATATACAGCACATGTATGCAAATCAAAACTACCGGATCGAATAACGAAATTGATTAGGGGAAGTTGTACAAGCCGATAGAAGTATAAAACACATTGAACAAATTCAAACCCTATCCCCTGGTTCAATTCCAATTCCAATTCCACTAGTCTATTATTATCCTTTACTTCACGGCTTCACCAGTCTTAGTTGAATTAGAACTGGTTCAGTGGTTCTCCTATGCAACAAACCTAGATTCTCACTAAACACACAACAAAGATGCTAGCGAGTTCACTTCAGCCTCATTCAAAACCTAACTCGCATTATCAACACCTCGATCGCTAAAAACAACTAATAAAACAGATACAAATTCATAAACTATCGATATAAACACCATAAAAGAACCTACGTAAATCACAGCACGTGTGTATGCAAATCAACACTAAAGTATCAAATAACAAAGCTACTTAAGAGAATTTGTACAATCATATACAACTATAGAAGTCTTATTCATTACAATCACAAGTTCTCCTATACAACACAGATGTCAGATGCTAGTTTAGCCTCTATCAGATCCTAACTCACAAATATTTTTTTAAATTTTAAATGTAACATCATTAAACAAAACAATCAATTACAATAAAGCGACAGGTAAACCGGCAACAAACTGCATAAAAATAACTAACAAAACATATACGAATTTATAAATTATTAATAAACTTATTCACAAGTTCTCATATACAACACAGATGCTAGTTTAGCCTCATTCAGATCCTAACTCACAAATATATTTTTAAATTTTAAAATAAAATTAATCATTAAACAAAACAATCAATTACAGTAAAGCGAAAGTAAACCGGCAACAAACTGCGTAAAAACAACTAACAAAACAGATAAAAAAATAATAAATTATTAATAAAGGTATAGAGTAGGTGACAGGATCGAATGCTGAGAAAGAAAAAGGAAAGGAGAATAATAACCGAGAAATGGATCTGGAAGAAAGGAGGCGAGCCTTATATAGTGAAGGTGCTCGTGAAATCACTGGATGATGACGGAGTCGTGAAAGAGCCATCGATTATTATTATTATTATTCACCTCTGATACGTCGTCGTCGGCTTCTTCTTCTGCAGTCTTTGAATCGAAGGGGTTTTGATTCCTCAACGCTGAATTTTTTGTTAGTGGGTTGTTGGATCATTGGGAATCAATTTTATTTTATTAAGAGTCAGGGGGGACTCTGGAGGGGTGCAAATGAATCAAACATTTGACGAATAGTTCGCGAATTTTTTGGTGGAAAGTTCGTTTGTGTTTGTTTCATAAATGAACAAATACAAACAAGAAATTTTACTCGTTTAGCTGTTTAGCTAAACAAACACACACAAACAGAGGTCGTGTGCGTTCATTTATGTTCGTGAACATTCGATAACATGTTCAAAATGTTTGATGGTTCATTAGGTTCTTCAACTTTTATCTTTAATTTAAGTACTTCAAAATTCCTACTGATCTATCATATATTAGTATTACTATCATATATTAGTATTACGTTACTTTTTTGTGCATCAATATTCATAAACATTCATTTTCAGGTTTGTTGGTCCAGTCTAAAAAAGTGTTTTTTTTTTTTGCAACTGGACACCTAACGTTTGGATTTTTGTGTCATTTCCATCCAATTCACTAACTGAGTTAGAAAATGACATTAAGTGAGGGGCACTATTTTCTTTTTGCCTGCAATTTAAAATTTTAATAAAAAATTATTTTTATTTTCCCTAAATAAAACCAACCATCACCCCACCCCACCCCCCCCCCCCGTTCTCTCTCTTATGTGTTTAGCCGCACATCCCCCCACCCCCCATCATCAATCACCTCCTTCCTTCCTCTACTTCTTTGGGGTTTCGTCTTTTATAAAATAATAATATGCTAAAACCCAGACATATCATCACTTCTCATCTAATCCAATTGAATCCATCGTAGGGTTTTGAACGAAGCTGGATACCCCCCCCCCCATTTCTCCGCCGAAGAATCTCCATGTGCCACTGTTTTAGCGGCTTCGTTGATTAGAATTTTAGAAACAATTCTCCGCTTATTATTATTATTGTTATCATTACAATTACAAATCAGTTATAAGTTTATAATTAGGGTTGGGAGTTTGTTGTTTATTTGAATGGCATTGGGAGCTTGACCGGGATCCCGAGCCATCATCACCATTCTCGGAAGGTCCATTGCTCCTGCGCCCGTAACCATTGGATCCGAATATACATTTGTTCCCCTATTTTGTTTTAGAGTTGATATGGGTTTTGATGGGTGATTGGTGCCTTTTGATTTCTTCACAGATTATGGGGTTTTGGGTTGGGTTTTGATGAGTGATTGGTGTTTTTTGATTTGTTCATAATTTTATTATTCTTCTGATCGGGAACAATGTTGGTTTTGTTTTGATTTTGTTTTTAGGGTTTCAACCCTTTAAGGAGAGGAGAACTTATAATTGATTATAATAATCATATACGAAAGGTCATAATCGCCCCTCATTTAACTGTGCAAAATCACAAAACCGTCTCTCACTTAACGACACTTTCTAACCCAGTTAGTGAAATGGACGGAAATGACACCAAAATCCAAACGTCAGATGTCCAGTTGCAAAATAAATAAATAAATAAACAACTCATTTTTACTTGATATCACCTTTAATTCATACCATTTTAATTGAGTTAATTGTTATTTTCGTCCCCAATGTTCGATTTAAATTATTGTTTTGATCATTTTTTTAAAAGAGTTGCTAAAAACGCATTATGGTTTGCATTTTGTTGTTATTTCAATCCAACTCACTAACTCCATAATTTGAAGGGTATTTTAGTCTTTTTAACAAGGGTACAACTTATTAATGCATTGTATAATATCTTAGTGCTTAGTAACTAATAAAATATTTTTATTAACTAAAAGCAATAAACCATGAAAAAATAATTAACCCACACACGATCTAATGTCTATTGAGTAAAATTCTATTTAGTCCTTGTGTTCGACGGTTTTAACTACTTGAATTCAAATCTAAAGTGTTTAATTACCTGAGCACCTTGGTTTTTCAATTTATAGCTATCTGGGTCCAAATTACGAACGACGACCATCAAGTCAGTTAACTATAAGAGTACTTTAGTCATTTACAAATAAGGTACAAGTGTAACATCCCAACCAATGGCGGAAATATAGGGATGACACGTATGAATGATTGTTCACAAGCACATGACACTATTAAATTGAAATATTATTAAATACTGAGTTAAATTGTCATACTAGAATTCAAAATATACAAAAGCAACAAGAAATAAAATGTTGATTGGTTAAGTTTAGGTCCAAAGTCCTATGTGAAACATCATGCAATACAGTTTGCTAAGCAATAAATTCTTGAGTTGTAAGGAGAATCCCAAGGAATTCAACATGTTGTAATCGATGGTGAACGGTTGTGTGTCAGTCTAGCAAAACTGAAAACGATCACATATGGTGTTCGGTAGCATTTAGCTGTGTATGGGTGTGGAGAATATGCTGATGAAGTGTTTTAGGTGAAGTTTTATACCCAATTGTGATCATATACAACTAATTATGTTTGAGTTTGATTGGCAGTTTAATGGGTGTAGATAAAGCCAATTTATTCGATGTCAATTAGGATGAAATAACGCGTATACTTAATTTCATCATCATACTCAGTTAATCCCACCAATAGCAAAATCTAAGGTAGGGTCTGAGAAGGGTAAGATGTAGACAGCCTTACCTCTACCCCGTGGGAATAGAGAGGCTGCTTCCGGTGAGACCCTCGGCTTGGTAGTGGTTTTGTATCAAGAAATTAACCGTCCGTCATTTTTAAAATAACGCTTCCATGATGCATGATTAACCGTCCGTCATTTTTGACGTTATTTTCATGAAATTAGTAAAATAACCGCTTAACGTTATTTTTAACGCGCATAATTGATTTGGAAAGTTAATTTGTGATTAGATACTATCAATGGCATGACAATCTCACTCAAAACAAATGGCAATCAAGTTGATTGAAGGTGTCTATACAGATCTGGGTTCGAACTTCCAATTGAACAAGGGTTAAGTATAATTGGTCGACGATTCATATTCCCGCTAGTTGATCTTGATAGAACTAATTGAGTATTTTTTGTTCCTTGTAAATTGTTAAATTAATGCTTGTGTTCTATACTTCTATTTGGACGAAACCTGAGGGACGAATACTACACTTTACTCTAAAAACTAACACCCCCATGGCCATCTTGACTTTCCTTTTTGTTCTCACAATTCTCTCTCGACATTTATTCGAAAAGCTTAGATTAAATGACGCTCGTTCAATATTGGCTCGGTTGAAAAAATGCCTGGTTCAATTCGGATAAGTTTGTAAACGAACCGAGTACGAGCAAATGTCCAATCGGTTCATTCGGCTCGTGATAAGCCCTAAGGTAACCTCATGAAAAACATGTATGGCACCTACCATTCTGTCAGTAATGGATCTTAAACATTTGATTAGGTTGGGCCGAAAGTGACATGACCTATTTTTTTCCTACCACCGAGTTTTGGGTCGCCGATCTGGTTTAGGTCGGATAGGGTTGGGTCAAACAATAAAAACTCTAAATATCCATTTATCTTTAATAATTCAAATTACTGTTTTAACACAAAAAGAACAAATTTTTAACTAACAAAGACCAAAACTATACATGAAATACGAGAGAACTAATAAGTACTTGAAAAGGTATCACAACTAAGCCCGACGACCTTTAATAACTTAGCCCGTACCGGTACCTGTATCAATTTTGGGTATTTGGTATAGCCGCATAGGTACCGGTAGCCACTTTTGTTGATTTTGGTCTTCGGTACTTTTGGTATTGGTACGGGTACTGAATTTTGTGTACTAATGAATTTTATATTATCCTTTACTTCTTATTTTTTTTTTATTTAGGGTATTTGTATCGATTTTACCTAATCGGTACCTGTACCATATTCTTACTTGTAACGGTTTACCTACTTGATACCCGTACTAGTGCTAAAAAATTAAATATAGCAAAACAAGCACCGTACCGAAATACCAATATAGATACCCATACCGTACTAATATATTCGGTACCCACTTTTGTTCAAATTCGGTACCGCTATTTTTGGTACAGGTAAGGATATGGTACCAATTTCATCCATAGTATTCACAATTCACAGTTGTTTTTCAAAGGATAGTTTTTTTTTTGTCCAATAGTAATTGTTTGTTAGTAATGTTTGTGGGCTTAAGTAATTGTTTGTGGACTTAAAAATGAACTCAATACATATAATTGTGAGATTTAGTAAATGTTTTTAAAAAATAAGGTTTGGCCAAACTAAAAAAATTTGGGCAGACCAGACTCAATAAATATATTTTTTTTTAGAAAAAAATAGCGGTAATTTAACACTTTTGGGCGAAAAAGCTGAGCGGGGCAGGGCGCAGCCGGACCCAAGCCAAGCTTCGCCAGTGCATTCTTCCA
The DNA here is from genome assembly GCA_030844895.1 of Ambrosia x helenae. Classification (NCBI taxonomy): domain Eukaryota; kingdom Viridiplantae; phylum Streptophyta; class Magnoliopsida; order Asterales; family Asteraceae; genus Ambrosia; species Ambrosia x helenae. The sequence goes on along the minus strand of JAUTDX010001649.1, from coordinate 13,555 downwards.
TGGGTAGATATGAAGTCTTGATCCGTGAACTTGTGAAACTCATATATTTTCGTGTAATTTATATTTATTTTTAGAAAAAGTTGTCATTTTAGTTCATGTGGTTTGGTTAGAAATTTCACTTCAGTCCCAATAAATTTCTTTTTCTCATCTTTGTCCGGTTTTCAAAATTTGTCATTTTCGTTCATTCGCTAACCGGATATGTAGAAGGACAAAATAACCTTGGAGTTAATTGATATTTTTGAACAAAGTTAGCTAAATAGACGAAAATGACATAATATGAAACCTTAGGGACATATTAGAAAAAATTATTTGGATTCAAGCTGACATTATATATAGATACAATTGGTAACGTCGGCCCCCTCACAGCTTTACTGTTGCAGCACCTATACATACATGTGCCATATCTATACCCAGAAAAAGACAACTTTGCCCTTGACTCTTCTTGAAAAGTACTGTAATACCCTCCCTAGACCTACATCACACCTCATCGTCCCCTGGTTTCTTAAACCATCCACTGCTCCACTGGTATAACTACAAATAGCAAAGTCGGTCGTGCGAGCTGTTGACCGCCGCATCCGATAGCCGTTACAGGCTTCATTCTCTCTCTAAAATTCACGAGACATGGGGCGACAGCTGGTTGTTAGCCGTTGTTGTTGGAGCTTCTTCGCCTTCGACGTGCCTATGCAGTGACCGATGCTACCCCTTTGCTCTCTGTTATTGCCAACGGGTTCGATTGCGAAACCCTAGGTGGTGATGAATGTTGTTGCCGTTGGCTGCAGCGATTGAGATGGATGCTAAGACGGTGCACGCGGCGGCGTCTGCCTACGCCGCCGTAGCTCAACCGTGAGCTCCGCCACATGCGGTGGTCGTGAAACCGAGCGTTTGTGTTTGGTGATATTGGTGGCTTGATTGTAGGTGGTTGTGTTGGTGATGGTTGGTTTTTAGAGAATGACTGGTGATGGCAGCTGAGTTTTTTAGAGAGATAAAGATAGGAACGGTGGAGCTAGCGGTAGGTTTTTAGAGAGAGGGGAGGAGTTGTTGTGATGGCAACTGGATTTTTACAGAGAGAGGTGAGGAGTGGCGGTGGCGGAGAGAGGGATGAGTGGTGGTCTCTCTCTCTAGCTCATCTGATGAATCTCGGTGTGAAAGAAACTAGAAAAGTAACGGGTTTGAAGGTTTATAAATTAGTATTTTAGTGGGGTTTTGCAAAACCAGGTGTTTGTCAAATGGTTTTTAGTGAAACCATATATTCTCTTGAGAAGCACACCACCTACAAAAGTACATAAATGGCCATTGTGCACAAAAGAAATTGCAGAGATGACCTCCCTCCAAAAAACAAAGTGTACGTACTTGATTATTTTTTTTATTAATGTAAATGTTACCTTTTAAAATATTTTATTCTAATTATTCAGTGTCACACTTCGATAATCTGTTCCTTGGAAAAAAAAATTCACAAAATGATAGGATTATACATCTAGAGTTGCAACATAGAGTTGTAACATAACATCTTTATACAGCCGGATGAGAATTATTTGAGTAAACTCACGTGCCTATACGAATTAATAATACTAAAAGTTGATACTGTAACCAGGTTGCTATCACGTAAGAGCCGCTTTGCCGTAGCTAATGTCATTATCATAATCCGTGTAGTGCAATCGTAAACGCTAAATTGTCGCTGCAGCGCGCGACAAAGTACCGAATCCTTTGCCTATTGTTGACCGGTGCATCCGAAGTGTTTGAGCTTTATAATAGACATTAGTCTACAATTAGAAGTAGGATTAATGGGTGTTTGAATGCGTAAATAATATATACCGGCTCGGTGGCGACACACAGACAACGCCAACATAACGCATGTATTTTAGTGTTATTATTGTAATTCGTGTAACGAAGCTAGGTTGTCGCCGCAACGCGCGACGCCGGTAAAAAACTAGTTTCTAACAAACCACACATATTGATAAGAGCTCAACAACTTAAAGGGAAAAATAAATGAGAAAGTATATGGTATAAAGTTTCTTAACGTGAGAAGTGTAAGAAGCCACCAGAGATTGACATCTGTGAATTTAACCTAACCACAGTTAAACCACTATTAAACATATTTTCCTCTTCCCTATTCTAAACCTAACCCATCCTCATTTTGAAACAAACCGATTGAGATCTGATCACCACCACCATCACCACCGCCACCACCACCACCACCACCGCCACCACCACCTTGTCAGACGGCGAATAACGGAAGCGACTGTTTCATAAATCTAAATTTTAGGAGCCATTGACAAAAGTAATTATTGAAACAAAATCGAGAGTATTTGACAACTATTACGATTCATAATTGTTCATATGATTATTTTAATCATCTGTTTTTGATTATTTTGAGATTCAAATACTGATCTTACGTTTTCGTTCATTGTAATCGATTTTTTTTTGTTTTTGAATTGTGTAATCATTCTGAACATGAATCGATCTGAAAACGATGAAAAATCAGGGTTCAAATTAGTTCTGTTGTTACGATTTGAAAAAAAAATAGACGGTTTTTCCTATTTTTACCCTTGGTTAGTTTAACCCAAGTATGATTTGGTTTTTAATCTGCATCCAGAAATCTTGTTAATCTAATGGCTGAGATTGCTTCTTACGCTTTTTACGTTAAGAAGCTTTGTACGTTATCTCTCCCCAAAATAAAAAATAAACTATTGACCAGCAATATCATTACATAAAAGGTTAAGAAGAATAATACGTAAAAAACATTTATATCAAATGTGTATAGGCATCCAGCCCTTTTGAAAACCATGCATTTCAAAATAGTATTGAGAAACTCGTATCATATTCATGCATATATAAAATTTTGGACTACAACAGATAAGTGTGTGAAGAAACACCAATATAACAATATACTAAGAATATGAGTACGAGTAAGGATAGAATTCTTATTGATAACCAATAGTTATTACAAGACTCAAGACTAGCAATCGTTACAGCGCTTCGACTATAATCTATTCTTCTTAACTATGTCTAGCTCTCTCACTGATTGTTCATCCCTTCTACGTCTGACCTAAGGGGGTATTTATAGGCCTTTTGAGGTCGTCTGTGATTGGATGGAAGAAGAATGACAGCTGGTTGTACGATTGGGCCGTTGTCATCCGTTGCGCTGTCGCTTTGCTATTGGTCCACGTGTCCTGTGGTTGTCCTTTCCCGTACTATTCTGTACCTCGTACCTGCAGGCGATCATGGAGCAGGGAATAAACGCCTCTGATTGGCTGGGTGTCCCTTTCCTTGTCGGTCATTAGTTGTCATGGTACGAGGTGTCCCGCGCGGCTTTCTAGAAGTCCACGTAAGCGTCTTATGCTGGCGTGTGTGGAGATGTGGGCCCGTGCGGTTGCGCGGTCTCGTATCTCTTCAAGTCCCCCCAGTGTAGTGTTCTGTATGCGTTGCATGCAGGGCGCTGCACTAAAACGAAAGAAAAGAAAAAGAAAACCCGTATATTCGCTTTGATTTGTTTTGTTTGTTAATGTTCAGGTGCGCGCTGCGTAGGGCTGTCCAAAAAGCTCGTGGCTCGGAGCTCGCTCGGATTTAGCTCAAAAAAGCTCGCTCGATATAGCTCAGTTTTAAACTGAGCCGAGCTGGCTCGGATCGGTTAGAAAGTGAGCCTAGCTCGGCTCGGTTCGTAACGAGCCGAGCTGGCTCGGTTTGGCTCGAATAATTCTAATTTTTAATATATATTTTTTTATATACATATAATATACTATAAAAATGTTAAAAAAGATGGGGAATATGTTACATATTTAATATTTGGCAATAGTAGCATGGATATTCAGTGCTTGAGATTAAAGTTACAGCTAATCAAGTTATTTAAATAAATTGAATACTGCTTTTGATCCATGTACTGAAGTTAATTCGTATGTTGATGAACTTATACTGTATTCCGTTATAATTTAAGACTCATTTTATATTTGCTTGAACTTGATTTTAGCTTGTAATGTATTAGGTTGAACTTATTTTAAATGTGTTATTATTAACTATTGAATAATATTTTAGACTATTGAATTTTGAAAGCCATTTTTATTTTTTCTTTTTAAATTCGAGCCAAACCAAGCCGAGCCGAGTCGGCTCGGTTTAAAACCAAGCCGAGCTTGAGCTTTGATTTTCAGCTCGGTTTTAAATCCGAGCCGAGCCAGCTCGGTTTATAACCAAGCCGAGCGCGAGCTTGACCTAGCTCGGCTCGGTTCGGCTCATGAACAGCCCTAGCGCTGCGCAGTTGTGTTGCAAGTGGGGCAGGCGCGCACGTCAGTAATTAATGCACACATCATATGTGTCAGGGCGCTTGGGGGATGGGACAGGTTGGTAGCCGAAAAGTCTTTGACGGCTGTACTGTTGCAGAGAGGGGGTGGGGCCAACCTGTCGTTTCGCGTGCTCCACCTTTTCTCTCTCCTGACGTGTCATAATTTGATTGGAATGTCGTGCCACATGACTGTAACCGTCAGTGGCACGTGACCCTTCATATATAGGGTCTCCGTTCTCATTTTCCCCTTCACACTCTCATTTCAACCTTTGAATTTTTTCTCAACCTCTTGCAAAAAAATCAAGTTTGTTTTCAAAGAACTTTTCAGTTTTCTGTGATGGAGAACATTGTTCATATCCCAAAAAAGAAGCGTAGAGGCTCCAAGAAGGGCGATGATGGTTCGAAAAAGGGGCCACCCCATGCCGGTGAGGTGACGGCGGTGTGGGCAAAGGGTGAGTTCAGGAAGTTTCAGAAAGAGTATGCCTTTCCGTCCACATATGGTGTTGAGGCTCCTGCCCCTGATAAAACCATACTGGAGCCCCCGGCGGGCAAGGTCGGATTATATGCCACTTATTTTAAGGACTGTAATTTTAGGGTTCCGATGACCCGGTTTCTGCGAACGTTTATCCAGACGGTAGGTGTGCATATCAACCAGATTCATCCGGGGTTGATGTCACGTCTGATGTTCTTCGAGTTTTGCTGTCATTCTCAGAAGATTGAGCCCTTGGTTGACATGTTTTATGTGTTCTACTCTTTGTGCTTTGTTGAGAGTTGGTTGTCTTGCCGCCCGCGCACGGGGGTTTCTCCCTGTGCCCAGGCTGGTATGAAGATCTTTCGTGACTGGAAGCCGAAATTCTTTTGGATCAATGCGGGTGTTATTCCCATAGAGATGTGCCGACTGAACCCTGATGAGGGAGTTGCCAAGGCGGTCCTCATAGATTACAAGGATCAGGATTGGTTCAAGACGCTCACTGCGCACCCAGTGGACTTGTGTGAGATCCCTGAGACTGCTCTGGTGATGGCTGGGATGAGTATGAAGTACGACATCCAAGGCCGCAATCCTCATCTGACTGAGGATGGGAAAGGTATGTTTCCTTGGTTAATATGTACGTTTGGAGTCTGTCTTTGACTATGCTGAATCTGTTGTTTGTGTTGTTGTTTGCGTGCAGATGTTGAGTGTTTGTACAGTTTGCTGCTGGGAGGTGATAATATGGGCTTTGCGTTCAAAGAGCTTGCTGACAATGAGCTCTATGTCTTGGAGAGGGCTTGGGATACACTCGTCCGCCCAGAGTTAGACCCTGTGGCGCAGGAGGGTGCCACTGCGCAGCTCCTGATAACCGAAGCAGGTGAATCTTCTGCCATTTTTGATAACCCTTCGCCTGTCAACATGTTCATGCGGACGGGTTATCCTTTTATTGTTATATCAAGTGATGAGTCCTCGGACTCCGGCGCATCTTCTTCTCCGCATGTGTCGTCCGCAGACGGAAGCGAGAGGGCGTTGACGCCTACATTTATTGTGGACGACAGTGGTGAGGAGACGGAGGTTGATGATTTTATCCTCCGGAGGGTGCGACAGCCGCGGTCGGGGGTAACACAAGGAGCTACTGGAGGTGAAGACTATGTTTTTATTTTGGACCATGAGGTCATTAGTAGGTATCTTCAAAATTACAACCCCATTGAACGAAGCTACGTTGAACTTTCAGATGCGTTCACGGAAGAAGGTTCTGCCTCGCTGAAGGATATGGCGGAGGGCGTCGCACTGCAGGCGCCGCTGACTGTGGAGACGGTGCTAACTGAGCCCGCCCCTCAACCAACTCCTCAAAAGAAGAAGCGCTCCAGGCGTAGTAAGTCTAAGAAGTCTTCTGCGGAGGGGGCTGGTGCTAGTGGTTCGTTGTCCCCTGTGGGGAAGAAACTGAAGTTAGGCGATCTAGTCCACAACGCCGAAGACAGCCTGCTAGGTATGTGCTCCTTGTTGGTGTATTGATATTTTGTTTGGACATGTTTTCTCTACTTGCTTATTTTGTTATCTTTGTATTATGCAGCCGACTTGATGGGTGAAGGGGCGCAGGGCCACATCACTGAGGCGTCGCTTCATGAGGGGTTCTTGGTGAATCCAACTGAGGCGGAGAAAACTCCCTCTCCTGATAGGCGGGCCATCACCCCGCCTGTTCAGTCTCCTGCATCAAAGACTTCCCCTCCCCCGTCGCCGCCTCGTGATATTACTCACGTGTCCCCGCCGCGTCAAGCGACGCCAACACGTGAGCCTCCTGTCCACCCCCCCCAGTTGACCTCAATGTGTTGAGCGGGTTGGAATTAGAGACTCAGCGTGTGTCGCCAACTGATATCAGCGAGGGTGACATGCGGGGCGTACAGATAATGGACGACGATTCGAACGAAAAGAGGTTGTTGCCTGATTCTGAAGCCGGCTTTTCTGGGGCCACTCTTAAAGGTGGGGAGTTCAGTGGCGAAGATATTTTTGTCCCTGCGTAGGGGTTAACCACTGGCGCTCGCTTTGTAGACGTTAACAGTTGCAGGGAGTTTTTGGGGAACGTTGTCCCTCCTGCGGAGCGTGAGCATCAAGCCACGCGGCCCCGCCAGGAGCTGTTGGAGGACAACATGATGAGTTTGGCCAACTTGTTGTCCACTTCTGCTGAGATAGCCCGCCAGTGGGGCTTCTTGACTCATGAGCGCGAAGAATTTGACAGTAAATACAACGATGTTTGCGCGGAACGTGACAGGCTGGACCGCGAGTTAAAACGCGCGAAGTGGGATGCTGTCACTTTCCGCGAAGGTCGCGATAAGCTGGAAAAACACCTTTCCGAGCGGGAGCAGCAGTGGGCTTCTGCGTGTGTGTAGACCAACAAGACGTTGGAGATCGCGGCGCAGAAGCAGCAAGAGGCGGAGCAGTTATATGCTGACGCGTCGCGGCAAATTGTTGAATTGAATGAGAAGCTGGATCAGCCCCGCGATGCCTTGGTTAGTGCTCGCGAATTGCTTAGGGAGAAGGATGCTAAGATTGCGGAGGTGGAGGGAAAGTTTGCAAAGTTAGAGGAGAGTAATTTGAAGTTGGAGCAGCAGAATGCTGAACTTGAGGGTGAGGCATTGGACGTTCGCGATGAAGCGCGCTTGGCGCATGAGGATCGCGAATGGCTCATGACCTGTTGTGTTCCTGAGGTATGTCCTGTGTTTCTGTGTTATAGCCTCTTTTGTTCTCTCCTTTTAAGTTGTTATTGACAGGTGCTCTTCTTTTGCTTTTTACAGGTTGCTCATCATGTCAAGAACTGTGATGAAGTGCGTCAGGCCGTGGCTGCAGTTAATGCTGCTGCGAAGTTGGTTGGGCGCAAGGCTGGCTTCTTGGAGGGCTTCCAGCATGCTAAGGATGGAAAGCGCTTGAAGAGTTCCCATTGCATGATAAAGACTTGGATGCGCTGTTTGAAAAGAAGACCTCTGAGTACGATCACCTTAACGTTGAGTTTGTTGATTTCGTTGTTAGTCATCGAGATCAATCAACATGTTTCTCGCTGCGGTCTTCATTCGAGAAGCAAGGTCTTACGCACACAAGGCGTAAATATGCGATGAAGAAAACTCCTGAAGGCCACAAGGACGGGGATGATCAACCAGGGCCGAGCGAGAGGCTGGATCTGTCGGACTCAGAGGAAGAGTATAGCGATGCGTCCTCTGTTGGCAAAGCTTGATTAATTTTTGTCCTCGTCATGTGTTTTCCTGTAATGTGTTAAAACAATGCTAGTTGGTTTTTGTTAAAGTCGTATGTACGACTCTTGTTTTGATCATGAACTTTATTGCATGCCTTTATTTATTTTTGCATGTCTTGCTCGTTTTAGGTTAATCTAAACTTGTGCATAGTATGCGTGGTGTGTTGATTTTACGTATTTTGTGGGTTTAGACACTGTATGTTAATCATACAGCGTTTGGGGTGCGCGCTGTATCTTTGCAAATTATCGTTGTAGTTTATAAGTTTTTGACATTGCATCTTGGCCATACAATGTTTAAGCTGCGCACGGTATCTTAACCATATAGCGTGTAGTTTGGCGAATTGCAAGGTAACATTGCAATTGTAGCTTTTTGGACATTGTATCTTAGCCATACAATGCTTAGGTTGCGCGCTGTATCTTAACCATACAGCGCGCTGTCTAGCGAATTGCAAATTAACATTGCAAGTTTTAGTTTTTGGGACGTTGTATCTTAGCCATACAATGTTTAGGTTTCGCGCTGTATCTTAACCATACAACGCGTTGTTTAGGGAATTGCAAATTAACATTACAATTTTTAGTTTTTGGGACATTGTATCTTAGCCATACAATGTTTAGGTTGCGCGCTGTATCTTAACCATACAACGCGTTGTTTAGTGAATTGCAAATTAACATTACAATCGTTAGTTTTTGGGACATTGTATCTTAGCCATACAATGTTTAGGTTGCGCGCTGTATCTTAACCATACAGCGCGTTGTTTAGTGAATTCCAAAATTAACATTACAATCTTTAGTTTTTGGGACATTGTATCTTAGCCATACAATGTTTAGGTTGCGCGCTGTATCTTAACCATACAACACGCTGTTTAGTGAATTGCAAATTAACATTAAAATTTTTAGTTTTTGGGACATTGTATCTTAGCCATACAATGTTTAGGTTGTGCGCTGTATCTTAACCATACAGCGCGCGTTATTTAGGTCGTTGTTTCTTTGCGTGTGTGGTGCATGGATACTTAGTGGAATATGTGTTTGATGTAAGGAAAACAGTCGTCATATTAAATGGCTAAGTAGCCTTCATTACAGCACGCATTACAACTACATATAACACTTTCTCAATTGCGCTGCATTCCATGTGCGCGGGACCAGTTTGTCTTCAAGTGTTGATAGCTTGTAAGCTCCTTTGCCAAGGACTTCTGCAACGCGGTATGGGCCTTCCCAGGTGGGAGTGAGTTTGCCTTGTGGTAGCGCCCCGCTTGCTTCGTTGTTTCTGAGGACGAAGTCTCCCGTCTTGAAAATGTTAAGTTTGACTTTGGCATTGTAGTATTTTTCCAGTTGCCTTTTGTAGTTGGCTTCCTTTATCGCTGCTAGGTTGCGACATTCTTCAAGCAGATCCAGGTTGAAGCGCAGCTCTCTGTCGTTATCAGTGTGGTTCGCTGAAAGGACTCTTGCTGATGGGCATCCTATTTCGGCTGGTATCACTGCCTCGGAGCCGTAGGTTAGGCTGAACGGAGTCTCACCGGTGCTCGTCTTTGTCAGGGTCCGGTTGGCCCATAGCACGCTCGGTAGCTCCTCTGCCCAAGCCTTTCCTTTTGTCCCTAACCTTGCTTTGATTCCTTCAACGATACTTCTGTTCGCGCGTTCCACCTGCCCGTTGCCCTGTGGGTGCACGACTGATGTGAAGATGGGTTTGATGTGTAGATCCGCGTACCATTTTAGGAGTCCCTTGTCTGCGAATTGGGTCCCATTATCTGTGACAATCTCCATTGGCAACCTAAAACGACAGATGAGGAATTCCCAGATGAACTTTTTTACGTGGCTTGCGGTGATTTCTGCTAATGGCTTGGCCTCTATCCACTTTGTGAAGTAGTCAATTGCAACGATCAGATACTTTCTTTTTCCGGTAGTCATTGGGAATGGGCCCACAATATCGATGGCCCATTTCTGGAATGGCCAAGCAGACGTGACTGGTATGAGATCATTCTTGGGGCGCATGGTGTTTGGTGCATGGCGCTGGCAAGAGTCACAGCGCCGTATGATTTTGAGCGCGTCAAGGTGCATGCCAGCCAATAGTAGCCTACGTTCATAATCTTTGCCACTACCATGCGTGGCCCTGCGTGTATCCCACATATCCCTTCGTGTATTTCTCTGACTAGGTAGTCTGCATCTGTTCCGTCGACGCATCTCAACAATGGCCCCAGATACGATTTCCGGTATAGCCCTCCATCTTGCATTTGGTACTGGAGCGCCTTGTGCTGTATCTTCTTTGCTTCTGCGCGCTGATCCGGGAGTGCGCTTGTGGTGAGATAGGAGACGATTGGGGTCATCCAGCTGCCAATGCCGGTTTGGATTACGTGAACCTCTTTAGGTGGAACAGATGGCTCGGTTAAGACCTCGACGCGAACCTCTTTTGCTAAATGGCCAAAATTTGTGGATGCCATTTTGCTTAGAGCGTCCGCTGGTTTGTTTTGACTGCGGCTGATGTGGTCGACGGTGCAGCTTGCAAATTTGCTCATTAATTCTTTTGCGTGTTGGAGGTATGTTACCATGGATGGGTCCTTGGCGTCGTACTTCCCGTGATCTGCCCCGCCACTAACATGGAATCTACGTGCGCAAAACGTGCTTGGCGCCCAGTTTATGCGCGATGCGGAGCCCTGCGAGGAAAGCTTCGTATTCGGCTTCATTGTTTGTTGTTTTGAATTCTAGCCGGATCGCGTAGGTGAATTCCGCCCCGCCAGGGTGGACGAGCCGGATTCCTGCGCCTGCGCCATCATCATTGGAAGCCCCATCTGTTTAGAGGTTCCAGATTCTTTGTCCTCGCATTGTGGCTGTGGCCCTTGTTCCGCTCTACATTCCTCTATCTTTTCTTGGGGTACTTCTTTCTGCTATAAAGTCTGCCAGAATCTGCCTCTTAATTGCTGGTCTGGATTTGTAAAAAATGGTGTGCTCGCCCAACTCGATGGCCCATTTGGCTAGCCTTCTTGATAGCTCTGGCTTTGACAGTACGTTTGTTCAGCTTGTAGTCGCTCAGCACATTTATTGGATGGCCTGGAGGAAATATCGACGTAGCCTGCGCGAAGCATGCACTAGCGCTAGCACACAATTTTTCCATAGTGGTGTATCTTGTCTCCGCGTCGGTTAGGACTCTGCTGATGTAGTAAATTGGAGTTTGAACCAGCTTGCGGTCGACCATCAGTACCGCGCTTACAGCTCGCTCTGTGGCGCAGAGGTACATGTTAGAGGTTCCCTTGGTAGTGGTGCGGTGAGGGTCGGGAGGTCCATTAGGCAGGCCTTCATGTCTTGAAATGCATTTCTGCTTCGCTGGTCCACTTGAATTGACTCTTTTTCAGGCAATTTTTCAATGTTTCAATGAACGGGATTGACTTGGTTGGCGTGATGACTTGAGAGGAATCTGTTGATGGCTACCAAGCGTCCATTCATAGTTTGAACTTCCTTCAGTGTTGACGGGGATGGCATTTGTGCTATGGCTTGGATTTTTTCTGGGTTGGCCGGAAGCCGTCTTTGGTGACGATTACCCCCTAGAAATTTTCCTTCCTCCATCCCGAAGGTGCATTTGCTCGAGTTGAGTTTCATGTGGATTTCCTTCAGGTGTTTGAAGGTTTCTTCAATGTCTTTCAACATCTGGTCCTCTTCTTTGCTTTTGATGACTAGGTCATCCACATAGACTACGAGGTTCCTGCCAATTTGCTGCGCAAATGCGCGATCCATCAATCGTTGATAAGTTGCGCCTGCTTTCTTGATTAGTCCGAATGGCATTTTGGTGTAACAGAAGACACCTTTACCGTTCGGAAACCAGTCGTTTTCTTGTTCCTCCTCCCCGGCGCCATTTGATCTTTTGATGTTCCCTGTGTAGGCGTCCAGCCCCCATTGAACCTGGTTGGCGCGAGGCGTCGATTTTTAGATCTATCTTCGGTAACGGGTAGCAATCTTTTGGACAAGATTATTTGAGATCTGTGTAGTCCACACACATTCTCCAGCTTCCGTTGCTCTTGTTGACCATAACTGGGTTTGCCACCCATGTTTGATATCTTGTTTCCCTCAGAATTCCAGCTTTCAACAACTCACTGACTTGGTCGTTCATTGCTTTGGCCTTTTCGGCGCCCATACTCCTGCGCTTCTGCGCGATTGGCTCTACTGAACAGTATGTGTTGAGCTTATGTTAGGCGAGTTCTCGCGGGGACCCCTACCATGTCTGACGGTTGCCACCGCGAAAACATCTATGTTTTTTTCTCAGGAGCTGTTTCAGGTGATCTCGGACGTTTTCGGAGACAGCTGCCCCTAGTGTGACGGTCTGGTCTGGGAACTTAGGTTGAGGACCCACTTCTCTGGTTCTGTGCGCGGAGTGGCCTTCAGCATTTTGGCAGGGTGTGGTTCCTCTGTCATGGCGCATTCTCTGTTGGCCCATATGATTGCTACGCCTGTCGGAGTGGGAAACCCGATGGCCCCATGTATTGTTGAGGGGACCATGTTTGTAAGCGGCCATCGCCTCGCGCCCCCCAGAATGATGTCATACCTGGATTTCGTGGGGATAACAAGGAAAGTGACGTCTTCGTTCTTGAATGTGTCTTATCCCCCATTGTTAGGCGGAAAGAGATTTCTCCGAGTGGGGATATGACTTCGTTTGAAAAACCCATGATTGGTGAGTTAACTGGGCGCAGGCGCTGCTTGTCTTCCTCGTCAAGGAGATTAAAGCATTGCTCGTACATGATGTCAGAATTACTCCCGGTATCGACCAATGCGCGGGTGGTTCTGTAGTGGTCGAAAATGGCTGTGATCACCAGTGCGCGGGTGGATGAGGGTCCACCTTTGACTGTTGGGAACTGTACCTGCTTTTCCCGCCATTCTGCCACTTGATCTGGCTTCCGCTTTGCTTGCTTTCGTCTGTCGGAGTGTATCATCAAACTGACGTTTTTTATTTTTTTGGGATGGCCCTTCTTGCTGCTTGCGCTCGACATTTTTCAAACAAATGCCCAAGTTTTCCTGACTTCAGGGGCTTCCTCAATTGCTTGCCGTAGCTGGTAACATTTATCTGCGTCATGTCCTATATCTTGGTGATATGCGCAGAACTTCCCTGGGTCCAGGTTGTCCCTTCGTTTGATTACCTTGGGTTCAGGGAATGTGACGTTTTCTGTCGCTAGCACTTGCGCTGGTGTTTTTGTAAGCGGAGTCCAGTTGATTTGGCTCCTTCTTCCTGACCTGTGTTCATGTTGGGTGTTCCCCTTGTGGTCGTGGACTTCTATGGGTTTGGTCTCTGTCTGGGCGCCTCCTTGGAGCCTGTTCCAGACAGATCCTCTTCCCCTTCTGTCCTGCCGACCATGCCTTAAGCGCACGGCTTGGGCTTGAACGTCGGGTGTACTGTGGTGCTTGCACCCGGTTCCAGACGGATAGTTCCCTTTCTGTCTTTGCATAAGTCTTGGCTCCTTTCATGATCTCGTCCCATGTGTTGGGCATTACCGTACATCCAGCTAGGGTGCGGATGAGAGAATCGCATCGTACCCCTTGTGTGAAGGCTGCTTTCATGAGTTCGAAACCAATGGCCCGATTTGTAGTGCTT
>JAUTDX010001648.1:0-75164 GCA_030844895.1 Ambrosia x helenae | reverse complement strand
AAGTCCGAGTATCGAACCCACAGGACACAACTAGAAAACAAAACTAAACTCGACTAAGACTTAAAATAAATGTATTTAAAATGGTTTTTGGTTTTTTTAATAATTAATTAAAATAAAATAAAATAAATAAGATAAATAGACGCAAGGATAACTGAGGAAAATATCAGGATAGGAAGGCAACTACCTAGGTCAGAATCCTACATGCAAACTCATAACTCTCGGTAATGGAAAACTGAATGACTACCAGATTTAAAGATAACTTAAGAAACCCTCAGACGTACTAGATCTCCTCCCGGTCTCACTAACACACCCAAAGATCCTAAGGAATAAAACACTGGTTATCTAGCTCGGATCACCTCCCGTTCTCACCTCACTAAGAATGTAAAGGTACTCTAATGACTCGATCACCTCCCGGTCTCTCTAATCACAATACACCAAAAGATGTAAAGGAGTAACTTAATTAGGTTAACTATGACTTGGAATTGCAAGAAACTAAAAGACAACTAGGATAGGATCACCTCCCGGTCTCACCCAAAACCTAACACCTAAAGCTCTAGACAACCCAACATTCCATCACCGCCCGGTCTCAAGAATGGAAGAATACCTAAGTCCTCTAAATTCTCTAATCAAGTTCCTATGGCTTTCGGTACCAAAACCACAAACCTAAGCTACACCAGCACCAAGCAGGTAACCCTAATAAACACCAAACATGAAAGACATTCACTAAGACGTTTATGGAACTATCAAAGATAATAAATAAGACCTAGACACGCACACACCAATAATAAACACCAACCAAACTTTTACCAAAACATTAACCATTCAAAAATAAATCCAAAACCAAGAACTATAAAATTAACATGTATTCATCATACACCTAGGTAGTGGTTCAAGATTTAGCTACTCATAGTCATGGAAAACAATAAAAACATAGGTACAAAAATATGCAAAGTAATGGTCTTAATATTTATGAACACAAAGTAAACAAATATAAAAAACTAAGACTTTTAATGATCGAACCAAGCCTTCAATCTTGAACCAAGCCTTCTTCCCCTTCAATTAACCTCAAAAACCTGCCTAAGCTGCTGTTCGATCGATGCCGCAGCTTCTTTTAATTTTGCGGCTGTTCGAGATAAGCTCCAAAAAAATAATATGTTCTCTGATTTATAAAAGGCCTTCGTAGGTTTTTTTTTTTGTCATTAAGTAATTGCGGCCCACCAAGACTCACCACCATGAGTCAAATTTTGTTATTATCTTTTTTTTTTTATAAAATCTTTTATTATTAATTATAGATTATTTTATTTATTTATTATTATTATAATTATTATTATTATTAATATTATTTATAACGTCATGCTCGTTTGAACTCGGTGTTCTTGACTTGACCAAATATCCTCGTTTAGGCTCCAACGTCCATGACCACCTTTCTCTCTCACAGTTCATCTTCACGATTAAAATCCTTTCGTTTTGAGCTCATTTTTCACGAACAACTATAAAAAAAATAAAATAAATAAATACACATAAAAAAAAGACACAAAACAAATAAAAACTTGACCAAATAATATACAAAATACTATGAAAAAAGAGATGTGTTTTGCCAACACATCAAACACCCACCCACACTTACAACCTTTTTCGTCCCCGACAAAGACTGCAATGGAATCATAATTAGGACTCTCGGTTTCAAAAACTCTTAGGTACATTAATTAAGATTTAATCACGCATCAACCAAAATTGTCGGTATTGTTGTCCACTTAAACCCAACCACCAGCTAATCAGGCCCCAATCATGTAAAGCAATAAAGTTCATATTATTACAATCAATCTATGGGTCTCACACTCAAGATATCCGGCTTCACCTAATCCCCCCTCAAGCTTTCAGGCAAAGGCTAAACCATATAGATTTACCAACCACTGCGAACCAAACTCCCTAATGTATAAGAAAATTAAATTTATGATGGATGATGGATGAAGTTTATGAGCTTAGATATATATTTTTTTCATACTTAACCCAGAGGTTGTCTCAATCAGAGTCACTATCCCCCAAGAGCGACAGCATGAGCTTCGGCATTTTTTTTTAACTTGACCTAGAGGGAGTTTCGATCAGAGTCACCATCCCCGAGGGAGACTCCATAGGCTTCAGTTATTATTGTTTATATTTTTATCTAGCTCAATTAATGGAAATATGGATTTTTTTTCGGGCGCCACTTTTCACCGAATTTATTCTCATAAAAAGGATCAAGTGTGCCATAAATTAATAATACATATGAGCTTTTCAACCTACAGTGGTACCTCTAATTACTATCAGCGGTTTCAATTCTACCGTTTCTCCTAAGATGAGAACCCACAAGATATCATGATTTATTAAGGTATATTAAGAACAATCTTAGGACCCTTTCAAAGCTAGTGGGCCTACCGACACATCTTAAGCAAACACGCTTTCAATCTAATTTATTTTCTCATATATATAATATTTTGAAAACCAAAAATCCCAAATTTATTATCATTTTCCATATAAAATGCACAAAAGATCAGGGACATTTTTCAAATTTTTTTTTTTTTTTTGGATTTTTAAAATTTATGACTCAAACTACCTAAAAATAAAAACGAAGTTCCCATCCCCACACTTGAACGACACATTGTCCTCAATGTGAAAGTAGAAAAAAATAAAGTAGAAATAAAAAACACAACAAAAGGAACAACTCCCCTGGATATAAGCAATGTAGCTGCAAGTACACTGAAGTTGTCCTTCCAAACCAGGCCGTATAGCATTTCATTCGCGGCCTTTGACTCAAACCTGACAGATAAAAACTAAAAAGAAAATATAAAAACAAATGGTTGCCTTAAATGATTGTTGGGTTCGTTCCCACCCGAATGGAGATTGAGTACGGTGGCTAGATCCAAACCTGCAATAAAGTATATTAGACAAACCAATGACTCAAAACTGGCTCTCTCCATCATCCCCACACTTGAAGGAAAGATATCCCCAAAATGGGTTAAGAGAAAACTGACATCAAAAATAAAATAAAAGACTAAAAAAAAATACAAACTCAACCGACTCAATACACAAAAATGCAAGAACGTACTTGAAAGGCAAGATGGTGGAATGTGGTGGATGATGGTAAAACATGTGGTGAAATGGCGGTGGAAGAAAACAGGGTGGAAAATATAAATATTTTTTTTCTAATCAACTCGCGCAACGTGAAGGACACTGGTGATCTCAACACGCGTCGCGAGTGAAAAAATAACTTTCCCGGGGTAATTACTGTTCATATGAGAACGAACAGTCAGCCCAAGCTCCTCGCATGACGTGAAGAACCATTTTTCACAGAAAGTTAATTAAATTTAATGTTTAGAAAAAAAAAAATTCTCTTATTACCCAAACCTCCACAAAAAATCCCAATCATATAAATATATAAATAAATTTGGGGTCCGCTCATGATATAATTTTACTTGCCTAAGCAAACAAACACGAAATCATGCAAAAAGACTCAAAAACAAAAATAATAATAAAATACAAAGAAAATTCAAACATATTACAAACTCTACAACTCTGGGTTTTCATGCAGTTTCAATCAGGTGGCTTATATTTTATCCATCTCATATCCAACGAGTTTAATTCTTTTCTTCACCATTGTTCATCAAGAAACAATTGGTGAATTTAAAATATGTTTGAAAAAATCATACGCGTTGGGCCACCTATCCCTACACTTACCTGGACCAAAACTGAACTGTGGTGTGTACTGTTGGTCCATGCAATCACTAGTCATCTCCCTGTGTGGTCTGCTATAGTCTTTCTTCCCTGCCATCACTGCATTCAGACACTAAAACAAACACGATCACGGGCACCAGATATATAAAGAAAAAAATAATAAAGCACACAAAAACAAAAGACACACAAGAGCACAAAAATAAAAACAAAAACTTACTAGACACGCAAGCACGCAAAAAGAAAATAAAAGCCTACGACTCTATAGACACACTAAAAACCAAAAAGACTCAAATAAGACCAATTAATCAGTGAAGTCCTAATCAAGCTAATTTTGCAATCGCCAAGTGTCCCCGGCAACGGCGCCAAAAACTTGATGTGCTATGTATGGTCTATAAAAATATAAACAACCTAGACACCTAGTAATATAAAACAGACTCAACTAAACTAGACCACACGACAGGCAAGTGTACCTATCAATGTAGTACAGACTAAGTAGTCCGAGTATCGAACCCACAGGACACAACTAGAAAACAAAACTAAACTCGACTAAGACTTAAAATAAATGTTTTAAATGGTTTTTGGTTTTTTTAATAATTAATTAAAATAAAATAAAATAAATAAGATAAATAGACAGCAAGGATAACTGAGAGAAAATATCAGGATAGGAAGGCAACTACCTAGGTCAAGAATCCTACATGCAAACTCATAACTCTCGGTAATGGAAAACTGAATGACTACCAGATTTAAAGATAACTTAAGAAACCCTCAGACGTACTAGATCTCCTCCCCGTCTCACTAACACACCCCAAAGAATCCTAAGGAATAAAACACTGGTTATCTAGCTCGGATCACCTCCCCGGTCTCACACCTCACTAAGAATGTAAAGGTACTCTAATGACTCGATCACCTCCGGTCTCTCTAATCACAATACACCAAAGATGTAAAGGAGTAACTTAATTAGGTTAACTATGACTTGGAATTGCAAGAAACTAAAGACAACTAGGATAGGATCACCTCCCGGTCTCACCCAAAACCTAACACCTAAAGCTCTAGACAACCCAACAATCCATCACCGTCCCTGTCTCAAGAATGGAAGAATACCTAAGTCCTCTAAATTCTCTAATCAAGTTCCTATGGCTTTCGGTACCAAAACCACAAACTAAGCTACAAGCACCAAGCAGGTAACCCTAATAAACATCCAACATGAAAGACATTCACTAAGACGTTTATGGAACTATCAAAGATAATAAATTAGACCTAGACACGCACACACATCATAATAAACACCAACCAACCAAACTTTTTACCAAAACATTAACCATTCAAAAATAAATCCAAAACCAAGAACTATAAAATTAACATGTATTCATCATACACCTAGGTAGTGGTTCAAGATTTAGCTACTCATAGTCATGGAAAACAATAAAAACATAGGTTCAAAAATATGCAAAGTAATGGTCTTAATATTTATGAACACAAAGTAAACAAATATAAAAAACTAGAACTTTTAATGATCGAACCCAGAGCCTTCAATCTTGAACCAAGCCTTCTTCCCCTTCAATTAACCTCAAAAACCTGCCTAAGCTGCTGTTCGATCGATGCCGCTGCTTCTTTTAATTTTGCGGCTGTTCGAGATAAGCTCCAAAAAAATAATATGTTCTCTGATTTATAAAGGCCTTCGTAGGTTTTTTTTTTTTTGTCATTAAGTATTTGCGGCCCACCAAGACTCACCACCATGAGTCAAATTTTGTTATTATCTTTTTTTTTTTATAATATCTTTTATTATTATTATTAATATTATTATTATTATTATTATTATTATTATTATTATTATTTATAACGTCATGCTCGTTTGACTCGGGTGTTCTTGACTTGACCAAAATACCTCGTTAGGCTCCAACGTCCATGACCACCTTCTCTCAACTGTTCATGTCACGATTAAAATCCTTTCGTTTTGAGCTCATTTTTCACGAACAACTATAAAATAATAAAATAAATAAATACATAATAAAAATGACACAAAACAAATAAAAACTTGACCAAATAATATACAAAATACATAGGAAAAGAGATGTGTTTTGCAACACATCATAGCCCTCTCCTTTACCAGCCAGACCAAAAAATATTGTCCGGACTCTTTTCCAAAAATCGCCTTTGGATTGGTAGTTGGCTAAAAAACAAACCAATAATATATATACGTACCTGTTTAAAAAACTATATGTAATAAATATAACATAACCAAAAAATATATATCTTACCAATAATAGGATCCTCCGACATGTCAACCCACGCTCGGGCTAACGAGTACAACTCGTTGTCGGTCCATGGTTAACGTTTTTTTTAGCACGACCGCGCCGTGTCTTTTTCTTTTGTGAGCCCGGCTTCCTCGGCCGTTTGCCTTGCCTCGCACGGCTCTTCCTCTTCGACCGTTCCTGTGTCTCCGGAACCTCCTGTGTTTCTTGCCAAGCATTTGAGGACCCGAACATTTGGGATGTCCCAACACTTGTGTTTGGCTAAACCCACCTCCCATGGGTATCCCAAAACTCCCTCCCATGTTAATGTTATACATGTTCGGGTCCCAATTATATGGTTGGTTTAACAGGTTCGTGAAACTTTGTGGTTTGAACCTAAACCCGGAGCTATAGTCGGGTGTTGTCGCCACTGGTTTTGGGAACCAAACCCGAAACCTCTACCAAAAGATTCATCTTGGCTTGAGATTGAAGATTGTGAAAGTATGTATTTAGGATTGTATATGTTTGTGTGTGTGTTTGAAATGTATATGTGTGTGTGTTTGTGTAGAGTATGTGTAAATATATATATATATATAAATAAATAAAATAGCCGTTCAAAAAATATTGCCGTTCAAAGAATGGACCGTTCAAACGGTCAAATCAAACAAACACACATCCAAAACGCCTGTTGTGGCTATAGCGAGTGGACCCGAAAACGCCCTATAGCGCCCCGGGGGACGGTGTTCCCGGGCGCTATAGGGTATAAAACACCCACATAACCCCTCACTACACACAAACTAAGCACTTACTCATAGGAATTCACTCACAGAAGTTACTTCTGTGAAAACGTGTCCCATACCCGACCCAAAACCCGTCGGTATTTTTTGGGTAATTACCCGTCGGGTATCAGGTTAACCCGTTAGTTTGTTAAAAAAATACCCGTTGGGTTTCAATTGCGGTTTACCTGCGGGTATCGGGTATAAATCTCAAAACAAGCTAATACACTACGCGTTGGTACTACATACTACTTTAGTGGTAGCTTAATTGTTCATCAACTCCACATAATTAAGTCATCAAAATACATATCCAACTAAATAAATTTTAATTCCCTAGCTACCAAAAGGTACAACTATCAAAATACACATCAACAAAAAATATCATTTTCCACTTTCCATGAAGCTAGTGAAACTGATTGCTTTTGTTTTCATTTTCACGTAAGCTAAATTATCTTGTCAATTTCTTATTCCTTCAAACCTTTTTGAACAGTTGTATGAAATTAATTATACACAAGTGAATAAAATATTTTATATATATATATATATATATATATATAAATATATGTGGATATTGGTTTCGGGTATATTTGCGGTAATCGGGTCGGGTATCACTATATTCCATACCCCTACCCGAACCCGAAAAAAAAATTCATACCCATACCCGAACCCATACCCGTCGGGTTCGGTATAACCCGTCCCAAATGTTTCGGTTTTGGGTAAACCCGTCGAGTTCGGGTTTTTTTATCATCCCTACAGAAGTATTGATAAACTAATTTGAATGCTCTAAACGTTGGAGATTTTTATGGAGACATTTATAGATTGTCATAATAATGAGCTTTTGATGGGGACATTTATAGATTGTCATTAGCTTTTCTTATTTAGTATTTATTTTCCTTGCTTCTTTGTTGTCAATGTTATTACTCTTTTTTTTTTGAACGGCCAAACAAACTTTATTAAAAAGCTAGCAAGGAGCTAGCGAAAACAATCCCGAAACATATCCCGCAAACGAAACCGAACAGAAACACAACACACGAAACCCCAAACTGACAACAATACAAGAGAAACTACCCCATACGATAAGAATCAAATCTACCCCAAGAGTCCCATGACATATTCTGTAATCTCGCTCTACTAGTTATCCACAAGTATGACATGATCTTGACTTCTTCAAAAATCTTCCGCGTTGACACTTGTTTGGCGTTAAAGACAAGGTTGTTCCTAGCTCTTCATATGCTCCACAATGTTGTCAGAATAACACCATGAAACACCTTCTTTTGTCGATTACCAGACATGGCCGAGCGGTGCCAGAGTATAAGGTCCCTGACATGGAATACAAAGCTGGACGGAACATTACACCAATGAAAAATCGTTTGCCAAACCTCCCCTAAAGCCGGACAACCTGTAAATAAGTGATCAACAGTCTCCACCATCACCCCACACAACCGACATACCTGAGAATCAACCGGGATATGCCTTCGAGCCAGCGCCTCAGCCGTTGGAAGCCTATCAAGAAACGCTCTCCAAGCAACAAAAGCCACCTTCTTCGGTACCCAATTACACCACACACGAACACACTTTGCGGTAACTGATTCGTAGCATCAAAAAGAAGGCGTTTAATACCTCTAACCGAGATCCCGATATCAGAGCCTATAGACCATTCCCAGCCGTCCTTTCCAGGCTGCATCACGACAGCAGCCAAATCAGCCAACAACCCGACAAACTGCACCTGTTCTGCAGCACTAAAATTACTGCGCCTCCACTCCCAAGCCCACTGATAAGGTTGGTTATTGCGTACCACACGGTCCGCAATGTAGCACAACCAATTCTTGTCTAATGCAAGTAATGCCGGTATTTGTTTGCGAGACACATATCCGACACCCACCAATCGTACCAAAACAGAATCGTATCCCCATTCTTTGGAATCCCTTTTACCATTTGCTGCACATCAATGTTATTACGACCCAAAAACACTCGGAATACCCGCTATGTTCTTCCAAGTTCCAGCAAGAGAAATCTTTACAGGAATGAAGTTCCAACCCCATCCTAAAGCATGTATAGCCCATATCACCTTTCGCCATAAAGCTTCTTTATTTTCTTTAAATCGACACCACCACTTCGAGAGTAACCCCAAATTTCGCATCCCTTAAAGAACCCAAACCCACGCCTCCATATTCAACCGGCACTATGACTCTCTCCCACGCTACCCAACTCATCTTATCAACCTCTTCGGTACCACCCCAAAAGAATATCCGCCTTAATTTGTCCAAACTATTTATTACCTGAATCGGTGCACGGAAATTTGAGAAAAAATAAAGAGGTAAAGAACTTAACACCTATTTTAATAGTGTAATCCTTCCCCCATAAGAAAGCGTTTTAGCCTTCCATTTTGACAGGCGCTTTTGAAATTTCTCCACCACCACATCCCAACTACGCACCAAATTCATGTTACAACCAATAGGAACCCCTAGGTGGGTAAATGGGAACCTACCCTGTGGGCATCTTGACACTGCAGCAAGCTGGGAAATCTCGTTTTCATCTACCCCAACACCATATAGGCTGCTTTTCTTAGTACTTACCTCAGCCCCGAAACCAGAAAAAAACCCCGCAATAACCTTCTCAAATTTAGCGCATTAAACACAGACCAGTCGCCACAGAAGACCACATCGTCAGCATACATTAGATGAGATAAAAGAGGACCCGAGTTAGTGACCCGAAGACCATGAAAAGCGCCTAAAGAACATGCCCGTCTCATAATTCTAGAAAGCCCTTCCATAGCAATAATGAAGAGAAACGGTGACAGCGGGTCACCTTGACGAAGACCACATTCACACGAAAACTCATATGATGGAGAACCATTCACCAGTACTGAAGCGTGCGAATTACGGACAATAGACATAACCCACCCTCTCCACTTAGATGAAAAGTTTAATTGTCGCATAATGTCGTCCAAGTAGTCCCACCGTAACGAATCGTAGGCTTTGGCGATATCAACTTTAAAAAATAGCCCCTTCCTCTTAGCCTTTTTCAACCACGCAATGGACTCGTTCAAAATAAGTGGACCGTCGAGAATATTACGATCACTTAAGAAGGCCGTCTGCTCCTCAGAAATAATCCGATACAACACTTTTTTAAGGCGCATGACTAGAACCTGGAAAGAACTTTATTGATGACGCCTACCAAACTTATAGGACGGTAATCCGACAAAGTGGGTTGGTCTCGGCCCTTAGGGATAAGCGCAATGAAAGCAGAAAAAACACCCTTCAGCAACCGCTCCTTTATCATGAAAATCCGAGAATAACTTAAAAAATTCTCCTTTAAACAAGGCCAAAACTTTTTTATGAAAACGAAATTCAAACCATCCGGCCCCGGCGCCTTATCACCATCGCACTCCCACACTGCATTAGTAATCTCTTCCATAGAAAAGGCCTCATCCAACTGTAGCGACTCTTCTGTTGTCAAGACATCACCACCGGGACAATGAAAGTTGGGTTTAGAAACCCTTTTAATGGCATACTTTTCCACAAAAAAATCAGCAATCTTGTCTTTAACATTAACCGGATTCGAAACCCAAGTCCCGTCCACACTAATCCCATGAATACGATTATTTGCCGAATTCAACCGGATAACACCATGATAGTATTTCGAGTTTTCATCGCCATCTATCGCCCATTTTACCCGAGACTTTTGTTTGGCATCGCCCGCTTTCAATCTCTCTTCCTCGAACACTACTTTTTGGCTTCGGCTCGACTTTCTAGTTCTACTTCATTCAACATCCGACTTTCAGCAAGCGTCTCCAAGTCCTCCATAATCTTCTTTGCCTGCATAAACTTTAGTGCACGTTTATTCCGTTCATTATTAACCCATAAACCGGATACGACCTTTAGCCACTTTAATTTAGCGGCTAAAGCCAAGTCAGGAGGCCCATAATAAACAAATTTATCAGCAATGTTATTAACAAAAGCCTCGAAACCAGGAAGCTCCAACCACGAATTGAAGAACCAAAAAGGCGTATGGCCAAAGTCCTTATTCTGTAAAATCAACACAATAGGACTGTGATCCGAGAGTAACCGAGGTAAGGCCGTCACTATCGCACCCGACCATAATGTCAAAAATTCATTGCAAACCAAAAACGATCCCGTTTGCTCAACTTGTCCCCTACACCCGACATATATGTAAAATTTTTGTCCTCCCATGTTATATTCAACCAGCTCAGCATCCCGAATAAAACTATTAAACGCCAATGAATTAAGCTGGACAAAGAATTAACTCTCTCCTCCCGACAAGTAACATCATTAAAATCGCCCGCAAGCACCCATAAACCACACAGGGAACGTCTAAAAAATAATAACTCAGACTAGAAATTCCTTCTATCAATCGGGTCATTTGGGGCATGTACATTTGCGATGTTTACAAAGACGCCCGAATGTACTAACAGACCCGATACAATCAGCACATGTTTTAGAATTAATAACCCCAGATTGCTTGAAACAAATAGGATCCCACCATGAAATTAAGCCCCCAGCAGCCCGATCGGAACAACCAAATTCACAATTAAACTGAGAATTACCCCAACAAGTCGCTAGAAACTGCAACGAAGGATCCGACAATTTCGACTCTTGAATCGCTAGAAAATCCGCACCCTGACTCTGCCGCAAGCTCCTCACCCAACCCGCTTTCCCACTCCGCCTTTTCCCACGTACATTCAGAGAGAGGAAATTCATTGACCAACCGCATCTCCCAACTCCGCCACTATCTCCTCAGCCACAGCACCAGAAAATTGTTTTAGGTCCATACCCCCAAGGCCACAAACCTGAACGGTAGCATCTGTTTCTGAATTAATGTACAACGCCTCCTGAACCTGCACATCTGACACAATCTCCAGACCATCGGCCGACGTCTGATTATTATCCATAGAACCCAGGACCTGCTCGGTCAAGACCTCTGTCACCTGAGATTGCACCACCGAACCACCCGAAGCCACCGACTCCCCCACACCTGCACCATCTCCCTGCAAATTAAGATATGGACACTGAAGACCCTGCACCTGACCATCAGTATGACACCAACTAGGAGCAGTTGTCGTATCCTGTGGAGATGAATTAAACATGAACCTGGGCCTTTTCCTACTCACATGTGTATTAGACTTCCCAACTTGAAACTCCATCGGCCCAGTAGGATTAGGCCCACCAGGGGTAAAGCAATCGACATGGGCTTATTGTTGCTGGCCCACCAATGTTCCAAGGATTCAAAAATTATACCGCTATTTTCGCATGCATTCCCAGAAGGCAAGTCAACACCAACTTGAATGTTCCCCGAATTTTCAGCCTGATTTGTAGCTTGCTCGTTTAACTCCCCACCGCCGACCGGCACCTCCTCTGCAACCGCCGGCAAGTGATCCCCTTATCTCACCTTCCTCCATATCATCGACATGGTCTAGGACATCAACCACATCAAATTCCGGTACCCAAGTTGAATACTCTTCAACGACCCAGATGGTATAAGACTTATTCTTCCACAAAACTGTAACCTCCTCGTCAATGCGAGTCCTTATTTTCGTTAAAACGTGTGTGAACCCGATAGCGTTATCATCACCTCCCATGAAAAATCCGATGGCCATACAACATCCACCGAATAGTTTACCCACCTTATCGAATACAACATTTTCCTTGACACACACAGACATCCCCACCACTTTAAGCACCACGATCCTATCAAACGAAATAGCCTGTCCAGTCCATGGCGAGGCCGAAACCAGGACTTCCTTCCAAATGTGTGCCTTATCCGTCACAAACGAATTCATCTGCTCCGCGTCATGAAAGGTGATTAACACCGAAAGCCCACCAATGTAGAGACAGCAGCGTCCTTAAAACCAGCAGCATGCACCATCTTTTTAATAGCATGCAACCGAGCAATGCTATCAGTCGTACCCCACTACCGCCCTCCCAATAGAATGCATTGGATACATTGCACCACCATCATCCAACTGTAGAATCTTCTTCGAACCCGACGAACTCCCATAAACCGTATTAAACGCCGAAAACTCCTTAGAAACGACGTTCTTCTCCCTTGGAATCCAAACCTTAGCCACCGGTTCCTTCTCCACCGGTCAGCAACCCCATAATTAACTCTCCTGTGATCTCTATCAAACATTGCTAACGAAACCGAAATCCGAGTATCCATAATCACAATCTCGTTTAAAGCAGGCAATACATCAAATGGATCCTTTATCTTCTGACAACGCACAAACCCGAAAACAAGACCTTTAGCAGATCGCCTTCTAGGCACCCAAGCATCTGTTACAGTTACAAACGCCTGAACGCTTCCTTTAACTTGAATCCCGTAACCCTATCCGATATATTGGTAATATAAAATGTTGTTCTAGTGGCCGGATCATCGGAATCACGACCAGTTAAATGTGCCGGCTGGAAGTTACCCCTCCTGTTAGGGTTTCCCATCGAGAGAGTATTTTTACTGATATGTGAATTGTGATACTTTATTTACTGTTTTTACTTTTGCTAATTGTTATAGGTAGTTTATTATCATTAGTTACTTTTGTTCATATTTTTTCTTATATCCACTTTTTTTTTCATACTTTACATAAAAACATAAAAGGTTTTTAGCCAATGTCTTAGCAGGTTCAACATCTCTATCTCCTACGACAAAGAAAATTTCTCGTCTTTCCAAAACCCGGTATAAATAAGATTACAACAAATACGCTTAAACAATAACGTAACAGTTTCCATATCGCCCCGTATAATACGAAAACATGTGTTTTATAAACATACAAAGAAGTCGGCATATAAAAACAAACACAAAACAAATAATTTAAATTTCAAACTCATAACAACCACCTTAATTACTTTAATAAAAACCAATTAAATACACCCAAAACACCTTCCTTTTTTTTTTTTAATTATTTTCTATCTTTTAGCTCCATAATAAAAACAAAACCCACTAACGTTCCTTTCAACTCCAATTTCAAATATAAACCATTCATTACCTACTTTACTTTCCTCTCCTTCAATCCTCGTTCCTCTTCTTCAAACCCCTCACCACAATTTTCTTTTTTTTTAATCGTCTAACAAAGCCCGACCACTCAGGTATACCAGACAAAAAATAAAAACATGTCACGGGTGAAAATTGCAACTTTTGTATACTTGACGGGCTGTTTTGGATATGGAGAGAAGTGGAGGGGTTAGGGGTGAACTGGGGAACGATGGCGACTCATAAGATGGATCCAAAGACGGTTGTGCAGATGATGAAGGATAATGGGATTAATAAGGTTAAGCTGTTGACGCAGAGGCGTCGACGATGAGTGCGTTAGCGGGGTCTGGGATAGAGGTTATGATTGCGATTCCCAATGATCAGTTAGCTCTCATGAATGATTATGACCGAGCAAAGAAGTTTGTTCAGAGGAATGTTACTCGGTATAATTTTAACGGCGGTGTTGATATCAAGTAAGTTTTGTTTTGTGGGATAATCTTTTTTGTGCTTTAGATGTTGTATTGTGTGCATTAGGAGTTGTACTCGTAGGAAAGGTTGGTTATGAATGTGTGGTTTAGGAGTTGTGCTTTTAGGGACGGTTGTTTCTGAGTGGGTGGTTTGGGGGGGTTGGTGTTGTATTTGTGCTTTAGAGCATTCATAGTTGGTTTTTCATGTTTTGACGAGGGGTTGTGAGTGGATGAGAGAGAAAAGTTACTTTTCATCTTTATATTTGATACGAAACTTTTCACATATTATAATTTTTTAATACTTTTCTAAAGTGATCGTGGGTGAATTAGAGGTAAAAGTTATTGATAAAAGTATAAAAAAATTATTTAATAATACAGGAGGAGAGAGGAACGGTAGCGAGTTTTAGTGTAATCATAGAGATGGAGATCCTACTCCGCATGCTCTTAGAGCATCCATATCCCGTTCATTAAATTTGTGTGACTGAATTATCCGTGCTTTAAAAAGTGGTTTGAAGGGCTGTGAGTGGATAACACAAAATGTTATTGTTCTCTCTCATTTATTTTTAATATTTTTCGAAAGTAATGGTTATTGAATAGAAAAAAAATGATGGATAAATGTATAAAAGTATTACTCCCTCCGTCCCATTAGAAGTGTCCACATTTCCTTTTTTATTTGTCCCATTTCATGTGTACACTTTAAAAAATTATTAGCCAACTTCCAAATTTACCCTTAAAAACACAATTAAAATAAACAAAGAATATGATGGACCCACATATGACAAGGGTATTATTGTCATTTTGCAAGCAAAAAAAGCAATCATTTAATGTGCCTAAAACTTTGTGTTTTTCAAACTAAGACACTTTTAATGGGACGGAGGGAGTATTTAATTAAAAAAAGAAAAGAAAAAAAATACACTGGTTTTAAAATGATTTAATTGATGGATGTGGGAGATATTTAGTTAATGGGATAGCCTTAGGATCTTCGTCTCTATGATTATGTGAATATAAGATAAAATTTTATTTTAATAGAAGCAAGAATAGCTAAATCTGGAAGAATGAAGGCGTGGTAGCTTGTACCTAACGCATTAGAAGTTGTACGTTTTATGGTGGTTTGTTATTTGTTAATGTGATAGCTTAGGGACCCTACATAGGAAAGATTGGTGCTTTAGCTGATTGTACTTTCTGATTTCTTACGTGTTCATGCTGAAAGCCTGAAACCGTGTTTTTTTTTTCGATGGATGAAAAGGACTGGTCGGTTGAACCCGGGTTTTCATTGTCTGGTTTTACTTGTTTTGACGAAAATTTTGGATATACACATAACTTATTATTTTTTGTTTTAAGTTAAAATAACGAAATCAAGCCACAAGATGTTTTCTGACTTCGTCTCACGAGCGTAGGGATGTTCAACGAATCGAATAACGAATTTTCGAATTATTCGAATTGAATTTCTTGAACTTTTAATATTTTTACCTGAATTCGTATTTGATCGTATTCGCTTAAAATTCAATTTATTCGATTCGTATTCGATTCGAATAAGAAACTAATAAATTCTATTTAGTTCAAAATTACCATAAATAATAAATTGTTTTACTTTTAGTTTTAAAACTAATAAACTCGTTATTTTCAACATATAAAATACAAATCTACTAAATTGATAAACAATAATATGTCAAAAACGGAAATAGTAAAAATAGTAAACAATATAGTTTGTAAAGTTTTATGATGTTTAAGGTAAATATGTAAAATATGGTTATGGTAAAAGTTGTAGAGACTATGGATTCTTAGATCTTAACCGAAATTTAGAACTTCTTTTTTTCAATGTGTATATAATAATGTGTATGTGTGTATATATATTTTTAAAAAAATTTACATGTATTGTCTTTTTTCGAATTTTGAATCGAATTTAAAATCATAAATTCGTATTCGATTCGTATTCGAATTCTTAATAATCGAATCGAATTCTTGGTAATCGAATCGAATTAAATCGAATTTTGAATTTCCGAATCCGAATCGAATTCTGAACACCCCTATCACGAGGTGAACTGAGACATAATCATGAGGCAGAATTTAAAAATAAATATAAAACTTAACACCATGGGACACAAGTTTTCTTAGCGCTCGGCACACGTACAAAATAACCCCATTTTGTGTCGCCATAGACATGTTTTCTCAGCGACTTGTGTCAAGGTGCGCCTTGAAGCACACGCCTCACCTGTTTTTTAAAACTATGCTTCACTAAAATAAAGAGTAAAAAATGTTTAGATAATCGAGTTCCAAACCGTTTAATAGTGAAAACGGAGCCGTAAAGCAGGCAGTACGTGTTTCGAACCAGCCAACTCTCTTTGGTTCGGTCCGATTCAATGGTTTGTAAGCACCCTACTAGTTAATCGGTTAAATGAGGCTTTTTGAACTGGCTGATTATCAGTTGAACTGGCATCTCATTTGAACCACTTGATTATCAGTTGAACTGGCATCTCATCCGAACTGGCTGATTATCAATTGAACTGGCATCTCATCTGAACTGCCTGATTATCAGTTGAACTGGCATCTCATATGAACTAGCTGATTATCAGTTGAACTGGCATCTCATTTGAACTAGCTGATTATTAGTTGAACCGGTCAGGATTATTGGACTAGCTTTCTATTCTTTTTTATTTTTGTTTTCGCTGATTCATTTACCGTTAGTTTCGTATTTTATTTTTAACTTAGCATTTAAATCTTGTTCACATCTTAAATCCATAGACCATAAAAAAATAAATTAGTTCCATATTTTGTTCTAAATATATTTCTTTTAATTCTTTATTTATTTATAACGTCATCCTATATATTAATTTATTATTTTTTTTTTGTAACAGATACGTTGCTGTCGGTAACGAGCCATATTTGACAACATATAACGGGTCATTTTCCAAAAACAACATTTCCAGCACTACGAAATATCCAAAATGCCCTTAATGAGGCCGGGTATGGCGACAAGATTAAAGCTACAGTACCTTCCAACGCTGATGTTTACGGGTCACCTGAAGATAACCCGGTCCCATCAGCTGGACGGTTCAGGCCCGACATAAATGACCAAATGGTCGAAATGGTCCAGTTCCTAGCAAAAAATAACGCACCCTTCACAGTTAACATATACCCCTTTTTGAGCCTTTACGGAAACGACCACTTCCCGGTCGATTTCGCCTTTTTTGATGGTGCACCACAGCCCGTGGTCGATAACGGGATACAATACACCAATGTGTTTGATGCTAATTACGACACGTTAGTTTCGGCCTTAAAGGCGGCAGGTCATGGTGACATGCCGATTATTGTTGGGGAGGTCGGGTGGCCTACGGACGGGGATAAAAACGCCAACATTAACATGGCGTATCGGTTCTACAACGGGCTTTTACCCCGCCTTACTTCCAACAAAGGGACCCCGCTTCGGCCTGGGTCAATAGAAGTTTACCTTTTCGGGCTCATTGACGAGGATGCAAAGAGCATTGCCCCGGGTAGCTTCGAACGACATTGGGGTATTTTTAGATACGACGGGCAGCCCAAGTTTGCGATGGACATTTCGGGTCGGGGCCAAAACGCTCTTTTGGTACCGGCCCAAAACGTTAGGTACCTAGACAAGCAATGGTGCGAGTTTAACCCGGATGCAAAAGATTTGAGCAAACTAGGGGAAAATATTAACTATGCTT
The DNA here is from genome assembly GCA_030844895.1 of Ambrosia x helenae. Lineage (NCBI taxonomy): Eukaryota > Viridiplantae > Streptophyta > Magnoliopsida > Asterales > Asteraceae > Ambrosia > Ambrosia x helenae. Next base: position 57,312 of record JAUTDX010001648.1, on the reverse strand, counting down.
GTACTTTTGCGGATTGTACCCCGCTCGGGTATGGTTCTTCGTGTAACGGGTTGGATGCAAATGCGAATGCTTCATACGCGTTTAACGCATATTTTCAGGCGCAAAATCAAAACGAAATGGCGTGTATGTTTCAAGGTTTGGCTAGGGTGACCAGAAGTAATATCTCAACCCCGACTTGCAGTTTTAATATTCAGATAGTCGGGACATACTCATCGGCTTCGCGTGCATCGATTTACCTATTCGTATACGCGATTGTTGTCATGGTTTGCTTGTTATAGATTTCACTGTTCGTGTGGATATATAAATTATTTTCGTGTGTCGATTACATTTATTTGTCGATACTCTAGTTATGGGAAATTTTGTGGAAAGTTGCAGTCTCAATGTTAGTTGTTACGTATGCCTGTGACAAACATTAATCTTTTATGGAAAGTTGCAGTCTCAACATTAGGTCCTCCGCAACCCGGTTACCAGTGGCGAAGCTTGACCCGAGATTTCGGGGGGTTGGAAATCACTTGTTTCGGGGGGTCGAAAACTAGTTTCGGGGGGGCCGAAACTGTATATACCAAAAAAATTCTATATAAATACTATATAATCGGAACTTCTGAGCGAAAATTCGGGGGGTCGGTCGCCCCTCCCCGCCCCTTAAAAGCTACGCTCATGCCGGTTACAACATGTACAATGGATGTTTACACCAATCCTTTCACAGAAGGTTAAATTTTTTTGACATATGCTTAAACCATAAGAAAGAACGCGACTTGATATTTGACATAATCTTTTCAATCTTTATCCCATTGTCGTTAAAAATCTTGTCGTTTCTAGCAATCCAAATGTACCTCTTCGCGATCATAAAAACTTGTTTTGGTTTTGTGACATAAAAATTTGAAAAGCGTTTTCATAGGAAAAGCATTATTTTTGGTTTTGTGACACAATATGGGTTTTATTGGAGTATTTAAGGCATATTTTTGGTGTCCCACATTTTAGGGGCAAGTCTTTGGACTATGGTGACTAAGGTAAGATCACATAGCTCGATAAAGTCATAGGGATACTTTGTCCCACAATTAAAGGTTTTATGGGAGTATGATGATATCAATCTTCTATGTCTTTCATTGATAAAATGACAACAATATATACAAGAGAGAAAAACAAAATAGATGGAGATAAAATCTCCTCTTTACAAGAATACATGATTGACTCATAAATACAATAAAGGAGAAAAATGGTGGGAGGATATTAAGGCATAGATGAAGACTTTCCTAATACCCCCCGTCAATGCAAGATGGAGGTGGTCCAAGACGTAGCATTGTACGAAATTTTTCAAACAGTGGTTTCGGTAGACTTTTCGTGAAGATGTCCGCGACTTGGTTATCGGTGGAAATGAACCGTGTATTGAGCTTACCCGCGGCGACCAACTCTCGAACAAAATGGTAGTCAATGTCTATGTGCTTTGCCCTTTTATGAGAGATTGGATTTTGACTCAAAAATAAAGCACTCTTGTTGTCGCATAATAAAGTTGGAGAACCCGGTGGTAAAGCGTGAAGTTCCCGAAGAAGATTTGTCACCCAGATGATCTCTGCTGCCGTATTTGCCATAGCTCTATATTCTGACTCACAACTGGATCGTGAAACTGTATGTTGCTTCTTAGCACTCCAAGAGACCAAGTTGCCACCTAGATAGATGCAATAGCCATAGGTGGATCTTCGTGTGTCAATGCATCGAGCCCAATCTGCATCAGAAAAACCTAATAAAGTAGTGTTAGGTGGTCGATCAAATGTAAGACCATGTGATAAAGTGCCTTTAACATAACGAAGAATCCTTTTAACCAATTGAAAGTGAGAGGTGGTAGGTTGTTGAAGATATTGGCTAGCTTGGTTGACGGCATAAGAGAGATCAGGACGAGTGATGGTTAGATATTGAAGAGCACCCACAAGAGAACGATAGAGAGTGGGGTCATGAAAAGGTTGGCCTTGAGAATTGAAAATATCTTTAGAGGTGAGAGGTGTGGATACCGGTTTTGAGTCAAGTAAGCCCGCGCGAGTGAGAATATCGTGAGCATACTTGGATTGATTTAGAAAGAGACCGGATTTAGTGTGAGTAACCTCAAGGCCGAGAAAGAAATTGAGAGAGCCAAGGTCTTTGATTTTGAATTCTTTGTGAAGGTGAGAAGTGATTTTTGTGATGAAGGAGTTGTTGTTGCCGGTGATGATGATGATGTCATCAACGTAAACAAGGAGATAGATTAAGATACCTTGGCGGGAGTAGACAAACAAAGATGGATCGGACCGACTGTTTTGAAACCCGAGTGTGAGCAAGAAAGTGCTTAAGCGTTGAAACCAAGCACGTGGTGCTTGTTTTAGGCCATAGAGGGCACGCTTGAGTTTGCACACATGAGTGGGATGTTTGGGATCTTCGAATCCTGGCGGTTGTTCCATAAAAATTGTTTCAGTGAGATGGCCGTTCAAAAAGGCATTGTTGACGTCAAATTGACGGAGGTTCCAATTATTTATAGTAGCTAGGCTAAGGACAACCCGGATGGTGGAAGCTTTTACAACCGGACTAAAGGTATACGAAAAATCAAGGCCCGGTATTTGAGTGAAACCTTGTGCTACAAGTCTAGCTTTGTAGCGATCAAGGGAGCCATCGGATTTATATTTGATGCGATAAATCCATTTGGATCCAATGATGTTGGTATTGTTTGGACGAGGAACAAGATCCCATGTTCGGTTATCATGTAAGGCACTTATTTCATGATGCATGGCTTGTACCCATTTTTGATCTTTGAGAGCGGTTTTTATTCCCTTGGGAACATGTGAGGAAAAAGAGATTGATGTAGAGGATGGGTGGAAACTTGTGAGAGGTTTGCAAAATGCTTGGGTTTAAAGATGCCACTTTTGGCTCTAGTAGTCATGGGATGAGAGTTGTTAGTGGTTGGAACAGTGGGTGCAATGGTTGCTGGGGAGGTGTCGTGGGGTGGGCTAGGGATGTTTGGGCTTTGCGTGGTGGGTGGAGTAGGGGAGGAAGTAGTTGGGCCGTGATTGGGTAGTTGGCTGGAAGGGTGAGTAGGAGATGGGGCGGAAGAGGTGTTGGGCTGATGTTGGGTTTCAGGAATGGTGTGGGCGTTGGGCTGATGTTGGGTTTCAGGAATGGTGTGGGCCGAGGGTATGTAACAGAGAGGGCTGCAAGTGTTGGGTGGTATTGGGCTGGTATTGTGGTGACTTGGGCTGGGAGGTTGAGATGTGGATGAGGAAGGTGTGTTAGGGGTAGCAGGGGTGGGTAAGGTTTCGTCAAAATTGGTGAAGGGTAGGGTGGTAGGATTAGATGATGATGGGGTGTTGGTTTGAAAGGGTAGGACATCCTCATCAAATCTCGCATGTCGAGTTGTGTAGATTCGACCCGTAGTAGGGTCTAGGCAACGAAAACCTTTATATCGAGGACTATACCCCATAAAAATGCAAGGTGTACTTCGAGGTTGAAGTTTATTTTTTGTATAGTCTCGAAGATAAGGAAAAACTCGACAACCAAAAATGCGAAGATTTGAATAGGTAGGAGGTTGATTAAAAAGGACTTCAAAAGGTGATTTTTGATCAAGGATTTTTGTAGGAAGACGATTTATGATATACGTGGCCGATGTGAAAGCATCGAACCAAAAATTTGGTGGGGCATGAGCATTGAACATCATGGCTAGACCGGTTTCGGTGATGTGTGTAACGACCCGATTTTTAAACCGAGTCATTACCGATTGGTAGTTAATTTCTTAACTAGTTTATAAATCTAATCCTTTCATTTTCTTTTAAAAGCCGATTAGTATTTCTTTTATTTCACAACACTTTCAAACTTCAAACACACTATATTATACATTATCAAACCAACTTTTAAACATTCTTACTCGGCCAAGCCGAGCATACCCTGTTTCGAAAACATTCAACTTTATTACATAATCACAACTTTATTTATCAACATTAAACTTCTTCCATGATTTCACTAACACCACAACTAAGCTCGGGTTCCATAGATACGCTAACTTCCTGAAATATACGTTTAAAATACGTTAGTCGAAACTAGTGAGTGATGTCAAGACCTTAAACAACCATTTCGACTCATAAATCATACATGCATGCAATGATCCGGTTATTCTATTTCTCGAGTATAGATCGATTATGTATGGTCCCGTGGCCTCTAATCGGTCCGGGTCTATACTCTATGATACCGAATGGATCCATTCTACGTAGTTTCTATTTAACCGGTTTCTATTAATTCTATTATATCATAATTCGTGCATGTTTCATGAAAACGACACAAACGTATATTCACCCCGGAAACATTAAAACGATTATGGGGTACATGCACTCACTTGTTGTTCTTCCACGTTGGTTCTAATACGAAAAGCTTGCTCGGGAATTATGCGGATCACCTGTTTACACATATACGGTTAATATACACATATATATATACGTATATAGCTGACCATTACAGCTTAGGTTATAAATACGTATGTAAGCTGGCCATTACAGCTTGGCACTCGTGTTTCCTACTAGATTAAGATTAGAACCTTACCCGGATGTCTATAATAATCGGCCGGTAAGTAACAACCGTAGCCGAACCTTGTTCTTAATGGAAGGAGTTTAGATTATAGATAAAAGAAGGATGGGTTTAAGTAATATATAAGATTTAAGGGCTTGTTTTTAAGGAGGATGGGGTTCCGATCGGGTTGGGTATAGGATGGTGGTTTGCATGTTGAAAAGGAAAGAGATTAGTGGTTTTGGAGTAGTTTGCGAAGGAGCCGATGGTTTCAAGGAGATTTTATAATATTTTGGTCATGCATGTAATGATGTTCCTACAATCTAGGGTGCTTAGGTGTTGGATGTTGAAGAGTGGGAGTGCATAGGTGGATTTAAAGGGATCACTTTGGCGGTTATCCTTCTACTCCTTTGGGCCGATCCCTTTTTCTATGAAGTGGGCTAACTTAACTAATTTAGAACCTATGGCTTAATTAATAACTCCCTCTTTTGATCCAACTAGTTTTAGGCCCACTTATGAGTAACCGGATCCCCTTAATCGGCCCAACATTTCTATCGGGTCTTTAAAATGTACCGGCTCAATCTTTATTTAACGCTATTCGGCCCAATATGTGTATCGGGTTTCATAATATAGGCCCAATACTTAACTTAATCCTTTGGGCCCAACAGTGGCCCATTACATGTTATCGGGTCCAATGGGCCGTAACGGGTTCTCTTAGTGGGCTACCATACGAGTTGGGTTTGACTGGGCTTATGGTTATGATCCGGGTAAGGATATTGGGCTAGACCTTAAGGTGGCCCAATATTATTTATTTTATTTAATTATTATTTATTTTTCGTTGGTCGTTACATTCTCCCCCCCTTAGGAAATTTCGTCCCCGAAATTGTTTTTATATTATACCTGATTTATAAAAAGATGGGGGTATTTAGCTCTCATCCTATCTTCACGTTCAAAGGTGAACTCTGGACCTCTTCTCGCATTCCATTTGACTTGTACTATTGGTATTTTTCCCCTCCTTAGTCTCCTTTCTTGTTGCGATACAATTTCTATAGGTTCTTCTGTGAATTGTAACTGGGGATTTACCTGGACATCGTCTAAGGGAATGATAGCTTGTGTGTCTATTACACATTTTCGGAGGTTAGATATATGGAAGACATCGTGAATCCCATTTAATTCTGGAGGTAAGTCTAGACGATAGGCTACTGGTCCAATTCTTTCCATCACTTGATACGGACCTATATATCGTGGATTAAGTTTTCCCCGTTTTTGGAATCTGATAACACCTTTCCACGGGGCTACTTTTAAAAGGACGTAGTCTCCTATCTGGAATTCTAATGGCTTTCGTCTATTATCTGCGTAACTTTTCTGTCGACTTCTAGCTTCCTCCAGTTTCTTCCTGATTTGAACTATTTTGTCTGTGGTTTCTTGGATGATTTGTGGGCCCGTCAGTTGGGTTTCTCCGATCTCATTCCAGCATACTGGAGATCTACATTTTCTACCATATAATGCTTCGAAGGGTGCAGCTTTGATGGAAGCATGGTAACTATTATTGTATGAGAATTCGATCAATGGTAGATGTACATCCCAACTTCCCTTAAATTCCAGGATACAAGCTCTCAGCATATCCTCCAGCGTTTGAATCGTCCTCTCACTTTGTCCGTCTGTTTGTGGGTGGTAGGCAGTACTAAGCCTAATTTGAGATCCTAAGGCATCTTGGAATTTTTCCCAGAATCTAGAAGTAAAACGACCATCTCGATCTGAGATTATAGAAAGGGGAATTCCATGCCTTGTTACTATCTCTCTCACATATATCTTTGCTAATTTTTCTACTCCAAAGTTTTCTTGTATGGGTAGAAAGTGAGCTGATTTGGTTAGTCTATCTACTATCACCCAAATGGCATCATTACCTTTTGTAGATCTTGGTAACTTGGTTACAAGATCCATGGTAAGCTGGTCCCATTTCCAAACGGGAATTTCGGGTTGAACTAATAACCCGCTAGGTTTTTGGTGTTCTGCCTTGACTTTGGTACAGGTTATACATTTGGCTACAAATTCCCCAATATTTCTTTTCATATTTGGCCACCAAAAATTCTTCCTAAGATCTCTATACATCTTGTGACTACCAGGGTGGATAGAATACTTTGAATGATGAGTTTCTTTTAATACAACTTCTCTTTGATCACCATATCGAGGTATCCATATACGAGAATCATGTCTTAAGATGCCGTCTGCACCTTCTACTAACCTTTCTCCTTCTCCATTCAGTTCCTCTTGTTTTCTTAAAGTAGGTTCTAAAGCTTTCCTTTGATAATTTCTTAATTGATTTAGAAATTCATTTATCAAGGTGATTCTAAAAGCCTTAGCTCCTAAAGGTTTTTCTTTCCGACTTAAAGCGTCTGCTACAATATTCGCTTTTCCTGGATGATATCTTATATCACATTCGTAATCACTTAAAACTTCTATCCATCTTCTTTGTCGCATGTTTAAAAGTTTTTGATCAAAAATGTGCTGTAGGCCTTTATGATCAGTATATACTGTACATTTTGTACCGTATAAATAATGTCTCCAAATTTTTAAAGCGAATATTATTGCCCCTAATTCTAGATCATGGGTAACATAATTTTGTTCGTGTTTCTTCAATTGCCTTGAGGCATATGCTATCACCTGATCTTCTTGCATTAGAACGCATCCCAATCCCTGTTGGGAAGCGTCACAATACACAGTGAATGTCTTTCCTTCTTCTGGTAAAACCAACACTGGGGCTTCACACAATTTTTCCTTTAAGCTCTGAAAGGCTAGTTCTTGTTTTTCTCCCCATTTAAACTTGGAGGTTTTCTTGGTTAAAGCGGTGAGGGGTAGGGCTAGTCTAGCAAAGTTCTTAATAAATCTTCGGTAATACCCTGCTAACCCTAAAAATTGCCGGATTTCAGTAGGATTTCTAGGTGTTCCCCAATTTTGAATAGCTTCTACTTTGGTAGGATCTACTTGTATTCCTTCCTCATTAATCACATGTCCTAGAAATTTGATTTCTCTTACCCAAAACTCACACTTGGAGAATTTTGCATACAACTTTTCTTTCCTAAGAGTTTCTAGAATTTCTCTTAGATGTTGTTGGTGTTCTTTCTCAGTCTTAGAGTAAATTAAAATGTCATCTAAAAAGACGATCACAAACTTATCTAAGAAGGGTCTGCAAATTCTATTCATCAGGTCCATAAATACTGCAGGAGCATTTGTTAGTCCGAAAGGCATGACTAAAAATTCATAATGACCATATCGAGTTCGAAAAGCAGTCTTAAAAACGTCCTCATCTTTTATTCTTAACTGATGATAACCTGATCTAAGATCAATCTTAGAAAAGTATTTTGCACCTTGTAATTGATCAAAAAGGTCATCAATTCTAGGTAACGGGTATTTGTTCTTAATGGTTAGCTTATTAAGCTCTCTATAGTCAATGCACATTCTCATGGTTCCGTCCTTTTTCTTTACAAAAAGTACTGGCGCTCCCCAGGGGGAGGTACTAGGCCTAATGAATCCCCGTTCTATGAGTTCTTCTAATTGTTTTGTAAGTTCCCTCATTTCGTTAAAAGCTAACCTATATGGGGCTCGAGCTATTGGCGCGGCTCCAGGAATTAGGTCAATTGAAAATTCTACTTGACGAGGCGGAGGTAATCCAGGTAATTCATTAGGAAAGACGTCTTTGAATTCGGATATTATCTTAATTGTATCAATTTCTTTCCCTTTTTCCTTGTTTTCAAGATTCACATGTATTAGGAAGAGTTGATGCCCCTTTTTCCAGAATTTCATCATTTTCATACTAGAGATTAGGTTCAGGTTTCCTTTTGGTTTCTCCCCGTATACGATCAAGGTTTCTTGATTTAATACTGGTATTTTGACTATCTTTTCTTTACAAATTATTTCGACTTGGTTAGCAGCTAGCCAATCCATTCCAATAACAACATCAAATTCCCCTAGGCTCATCGGAATGAGATTTATTAAAAATTCTTGATTTTCTATAGTCAACGTTAAATTTTTAAAAACTTCCGAAGCTTTTAAAATTTTACCGTCAGCTATTTCGATGTCGTATGTTTTATTCATAGGTTCTGGGAGTATTTCCATCTTTTCAATAAAGATTTTTGAAACAAAGCTAAGGTTGGCTCCAGTATCAAATAAAACGTATGCGGGTAATTGATTAACATAGAACGTACCCGTAACCAGATCGGGTTCATCCCTGGCTTCTTCTGCGTTAATTGCGAACGCCCTGCCTCTTCCTTGTTCAACCTTGGATGGAGTTTTGAGTTTAGGACAGTCGGCTTTATAATGACCTGGTTCTTTACATTCATAACAGATTCTGGGATGATCTGGGTTAAACCTGCAATCTTTCGCCACATGTCCTACTTTCTTGCAGTTCTGGCAATGGGGTCCTTTGCAGTTGCCAAGATGAAATCGGCCACATCTATCACACCTTCTTCGACATTCACCTGAGTGGTAGTACTTGCATTTGGAACAGTACGGGCTATTTCCTCGGTAAGGTCGCTTTTCGGGGTTTCCCTGATCTCCTGGGTTTTCTTGGCTTTTACCAGAAGTATTAAAGTTGGTGGTCCTAAAGGTTTCATTCCACCCTCTTTTGCTACCTACGGTTACTCTCTCCCGTTCTTTATGCCTTACTATGTCGTCGGTTAAACTTAAGGCGAGTTCACAAGCAGTGTCAAATTTTGCTGGTCTTGCCCCTCTAACTATTCCCTGAATTTGGGGGTTCAATCCCCAGATAAATCTCCTAATTCGTTTAGGTTCAGGGGTTACTTGGTGGGGTACTAAACGGGCAAGTTGATTGAAGCGGTTTATATAGCCTATACAGTCTAGGCCTTTCATCTCCAACCCTAGGAATTCCATTTCTATTTTCTCAATCTCATTCATGGGGCAGTATTTTTCGGTAATAAGTGTTCGAAATTCTAACCATGACATGGTAGTGACCACATCCCTACCTCGTATCTGCCTTATCATGTTCCACCAGTTTAAAGCTTCCGCTTTCAACGAGTGGGTTACAAATTTTACTTGGTCTCGGGGAGCACAGTTACTAATTTCAAGTATAGATTCCATCTCTTCTAACCAGCGGGTTGCCCCAGCAGCACCCGTACTACCATCGAAAGATTCTGGTCTACAGGCCATAAAGGTTTTGTAATCACAGTATCGGGGCCTCATAGTGTTATCATCTAAATTAACGACAACTTCCTCATGATTCTTATCTACCGTTTTGGAACCGGATGGTTTTTCTAACATGGTCATAATGGTTGGAATCGAGTCCTGAAGGCTTTCTAAGACTAGTTTCCTCATTTTTTCCTCTAATTCGTTTATTTCGTTTGGTATGGGAATTTCTTCTTCTACCGGTTCTTCAACGGTTTCAGTTGGTTTAGATGTAGAGGCTTTATTTTTCTTGGTAGGTTCCATTTCTGGCTCCTTTCCCGTATTCCTGTCTGAACGTCTCGGCATTTTCTATATTTAAAAATTATTTATTTTGGTTAGTAGTAATTTATTTTATGTCTTTTATCATTTAACAATTTAAATTAACACTTTAAATAAACATCTAGATTTATATTTATATTGAAAATTTCTAGATGTCTTAATACATAGATTAATATTACACATTCTTCTTACTACCATACCAAATACTACCATATTATCTAATACCACATCAAGTACTACTACTACACATATTAATTAAGTTCACATACTACCACAATTATTTTACATACACACAATACTACCACCACCTTTCTTCACAAACCAACCACTCGCCTACCCCTTCAACCTTGCGCCAACTTCTTCACAACATTAGAGGATATTTCGAATCCTCAAAGGTTTGTCGAGCTTGATATCCAAACCTTCTCACCAACTTTTTCAAATCTTCCAACATATTACGAGCTTGGTCACGTTCGGACTTCATACGATAATAACTCTCGGTCAATTCCAAGTAATCCTTACGGCTCACATACTCCGAATGTTGTAAAGTTTCGTTTGCCCGGGTGATCATGGTCGCCTCGTGATATGGGTCAATCACCGGGGTCACGGTAGGTAGGGTCAAAGGAGTCGGGTAGGCCATGGTATACGGATTATAACTAGACTCTTCTATCGAGAGGTTGCTAGAGGTTCCATAGTATTCACTTGGTGATGGGTTCGGGTAAAAGTAGTGGGGTACCGGATCAACTTGCGGGTAATGTTGGACAGACTCGGCGGGTGTGTACACGGGTTCGGGCAAAGGGCCGATTACTCCCATGTTTTCCAAATTCAAATCCCACCCATTTTCGGACCAAACTAAACCCGGTATTTCGGCCAACAAGTCTTGCGTACTCGGGAATTCTTGCGACTCGTTGTCCATCACTTCCTCTTGATTTGGTATCTCTCCGTCTTCAATTTCCATCGACACTTCGGCTTGTTCTCCGTTGCTTGACATTCTATTACACGTATACATATCAATCAAATTTCAAGTTAGTTTCTATACGAATTCCACTACCGTCCGAACCCGAGCTCTGATACCAACCTGTAACGACCCGATTTTTAAACCGAGTCATTACCGATTGGTAGTTAATTTCTTAACTAGTTTATAAATCTAATCCTTTCATTTTCTTTTAAAAGCCGATTAGTATTTCTTTTATTTCACAACACTTTCAAACTTCAAACACACTATATTATACATTATCAAACCAACTTTTAAACATTCTTACTCGGCCAAGCCGAGCATACCCTGTTTCGAAAACATTCAACTTTATTACATAATCACAACTTTATTTATCAACATTAAACTTCTTCCATGATTTCACTAACACCACAACTAAGCTCGGGTTCCATAGATACGCTAACTTCCTGAAATATACGTTTAAAATACGTTAGTCGAAACTAGTGAGCGATGTCAAGACCTTAAACAACCATTTCGACTCATAAATCATACATGCATGCAATGATCCGGTTATTCTATTTCTCGAGTATAGATCGATTATGTATGGTCCCGTGGCCTCTAATCGGTCCGGGTCTATACTCTATGATACCGAATGGATCCATTCTACGTAGTTTCTATTTAACCGGTTTCTATTAATTCTATTATATCATAATTCGTGCATGTTTCATGAAAACGACACAAACGTATATTCACCCCGGAAACATTAAAACGATTATGGGGTACATGCACTCACTTGTTGTTCTTCCACGTTGGTTCTAATACGAAAAGCTTGCTCGGGAATTATGCGGATCACCTGTTTACACATATACGGTTAATATACACATATATATATACGTATATAGCTGACCATTACAGCTTAGGTTATAAATACGTATGTAAGCTGGCCATTACAGCTTGGCACTCGTGTTTCCTACTAGATTAAGATTAGAACCTTACCCGGATGTCTATAATAATCGGCCGGTAAGTAACAACCGTAGCCGAACCTTGTTCTTAATGGAAGGAGTTTAGATTATAGATAAAAGAAGGATGGGTTTAAGTAATATATAAGATTTAAGGGCTTGTTTTTAAGGAGGATGGGTTCCGATCGGGTTGGGTATAGGATGGTGGTTTGCATGTTGAAAAGGAAAGAGATTAGTGGTTTTGGAGTAGTTTGCGAAGGAGCCGATGGTTTCAAGGAGATTTTATAATATTTTGGTCATGCATGTAATGATGTTCCTACAATCTAGGGTGCTTAGGTGTTGGATGTTGAAGAGTGGGAGTGCATAGGTGGATTTAAAGGGATCACTTTGGCGGTTATCCTTCTACTCCTTTGGGCCGATCCCTTTTTCTATGAAGTGGGCTAACTTAACTAATTTAGAACCTATGGCTTAATTAATAACTCCCTCTTTTGATCCAACTAGTTTTAGGCCCACTTATGAGTAACCGGATCCCCTTAATCGGCCCAACATTTCTATCGGGTCTTTAAAATGTACCGGCTCAATCTTTATTTAACGCTATTCGGCCCAATATGTGTATCGGGTTTCATAATATAGGCCCAATACTTAACTTAATCCTTTGGGCCCAACAGTGGCCCATTACATGTTATCGGGTCCAATGGGCCGTAACGGGTTCTCTTAGTGGGCTACCATACGAGTTGGGTTTGACTGGGCTTATGGTTATGATCCGGGTAAGGATATTGGGCTAGACCTTAAGGTGGCCCAATATTATTTATTTTATTTAATTATTATTTATTTTTCGTTGGTCGTTACAATGTGACGGTGTTTCCGTTCGGCCCGCCCATTTTGTTCGGGTGTGTGTGGACACGAGAGCCTATGATGTATGCCATGCTTTTGAAAACAAGTTTGTACTTGGTGATTTGTAAACTCGGTTCCACCATCGCTTTGAAAAGTTTTAACATTTGTTGAGAATTGATTTTGAACAAAAGTTAAAAAGGTTGTGAGGATGGTGAAAAATTCCGATTTGACTTTTAAAGGATAGAACCAAGTAAAACGAGAGTAGTCGTCTATAAAGACAACATAGTATCGATATCCATCGGTGGAAGGCACGGGTGCGGGTCCCCAAAGGTCACAATGTATGAGGTCCAAAACATGTTGTGCACGTTTAGGATTTTCAATAAATGGTAAATGTTTAGCTTTTGATAATTCACAAGAGTCACATAAACCCGGTTTGGGTAACAAAGATGTAACAAAAACATGACCAAGTTTATTTAAACTAGAAATAGTATCAAAAGAGACATGTCCTAAACGACTGTGCCATTTATTGAAAAAAGCACGAAGGTGCGAAGCAGAAAGCGCGGCAACAAGGGACTTGTGACTTTGAGTGAGAACATAGAATCCATTTTCACATGTGCCTCTAGCAAGAACCTCCGCTGTTTTTCGGTCCTGGATTTGAAAATAATTGTTAGAAAATAAAACATCAACAGGTGAATCATTTGTTAATCTACTAATAGAAAGTAGATTTTTGTGAGATTTGGAACAACTAAAACATTTTGTAAAGATATGGAATTATTAAGTTTAGTGTTTCCAATATGTGTAACGGGTAACGATTCACCGTTCCCAAACGTGACCCGTAGGCCATTGGTTTGAGTTTTAGAGTTTTCTAAACCATGGTTTGATGGTAGCATATGTGTTGTGGCACCTGAATCGGCGATCCAATCGGGAGTGTCGGATGCTACATTGCATTGAGCAAGAAAAGCGTCGGCAAGATTTGCATCAAGAGACATCGATTTTTGGGCATAAGATGCAAGTTGGGGACAAGTGCTAGCATAGTGACCCTCTTTGCGACAAAGTTGGCAATGGGGAGGCCTTTTTGAGTAGGACGAGCCACAACCTCGAGACGAGGAAGGGCGACCACGGCCACGAGTAGAAGAGGGTCGATTGGAATTGGTTTTTGGTTGATGAGCATAGAAAGCGGCTTGGGGAGCTTGAGAACCATGAAGTTTTTGTAGAAACATTTCTTGATTTTCGGCATTTGCCAAAAGATCGCGAAATGAGGGAGCAGGGCGAATGGTTCTTTGAGAGGTGAGAAGTTTTCAAAGGAGGCACCAAGTCCACAAAGGAACCAATGGCGTTTGTCCTCATCGCTAATAGGATGACCTATAGCGGTTAGTTGATCGACCAAAGACTTGAACTTTCGACCAAATTCCGAAACGGAAGAGGTTCCTTTTTGAAGGGTTCGAAGGGTGTCTTTGAGGTTATGAATGCGTTCAATAGAACAATGGCTATAGGCATCGGAGAGAGCTTTCCAAACGGCTTGAGCGGTTGTATGTCCGATAGTTTCGGCCATAGCTTCTTCGGTCAAGGTGGAATTAATTAGAAGGAGGACTTTGTGATCGGCATTTTTCCATGCCAGAAAATCAGGATTGATAGAAGATGTTTCGGTGGTGGTGATAGTTTCGGGAGGAGGAGGTTTGGTTCCATCAACATGTCCGAAAAGATTGAGATAGGTTAGAACCGGGGTGAGTTGTTTCTCCCATGTGAGATAATTAGTGGAGGTTAGTTTGATGTTGATAAGGTGGCTTAGAGAGTGAAGAGGAATGGTAGAGAGGTCTGTGTGAATGTGTTCGGCCATGAGAAGAACCGTAGGAAACTAGGCAGAAAAGAAAAATAAAGAACAGAAGAAGAAAGGGACGAGTTGGATAGAAGAAAAGGCAAAGGATCTTTAGTTATGTGGCTGATACCATATGATGATATCAATCTTCTATGTCTTTCATTGATAAAATGACAACAATATATACAAGAGAGAAAAGCAAAATAGATGGAGATAAAATCTCCTCTTTACAAGAATACATGATTGACTCATAAATACAATAAAGGAGAATAATGGTGGGAGGATATTAAGGCATAGATGAAGACTTTCCTAATAGGGAGTATAGAACATGACTCTAGACTTACAGAAGATGAATTGATTAGCCTAATAGTTTTAAAGGTTGACTCATACACTCTAATCATACTTTTAAAATTGTATTTTATCCATTATCGGACTACAACGTTAAACATATAGGGAATGACACATTTTCTTCACACCTTGATACAACGAGGTCCCCTTAGGTGCTTAATGGTTGAAAAAAAAGAAAGTTGACCTAATAAACGACTAAATGTGCCAATGACACACCACGTAGGATTGTGGTTGTCTTGCGGATAACGCCTTTATCTATGGTGGTGATGGCATCAAAGATGGCAACTTTAAATACCCATGTGTTAAGTGCAAACTGTGATACTTGACTATCGGCTCTGATATAGAATGATCATGTAAATGTGACTAGTATTGTCGGAAAGATAGGTTGCCCCATAAATGAAAATAAGCTGTAAGCAACTCCGACTTCACGGTTTTATAATGGGTTACTGTCATAAATAGCTATGAATGAGGGATACAAGAAACAATGGTGTATTTTACAAATGTGAAGACAAGATAATATGTACACAGAGATACAATGATGCATATTTTCGAATGCGAACCATTTGGTGTATGTTGATTGGTAGTGAGTGAGTGAATGTCATGGCTGGCTCAACCTATTTTGTGTCTAAATCTGGAATATCACGGTCCTTTTAGTTTAAAAAAGGCGTTATTAGCTAATTATAACATGTGTGAATACGATAGCATACGATACTTTATATACGATTTCTAAAAGACATAAAAGCAAACAATTCCAGCAAAAAACACCAAAGATTGAGAGATGAGAGAAATTTGACCGGAACCAAAAAAGTCCCATGCAAATCAAATTCAAACATAGTCAAACTTAAAAAAAAAAAACAAAACAAAAAAAAAATTAGGGCCATTTGAATATGAGGCTCTAACCTTTTAGCTTATATATTTCACGATTGAGCCACCCTAAATATCTATAGGAGGGAGCTGAGCATGGTTAACTTAAATCAATTTATCAGTTTTTAATAGGGGTGTAGAAAAAACCGGTTTCAGCTTGTAGACCCGGTGCAAAAACCAGTTTTGGCCCGACCCAACCCACTAGCTTGGAACTAGTCCATGATATCATCTTTAAGACCAGATTTGAACCCGAACCGGTTTGATTGCTAAGAACGTTTTCCATTGCAACCCGATTTCTAACCTGAACCGTTTTGACTCCTTAACGGAAAAAAACCCGGTTCGGTTTATGAACAAAACCCATCTCGTACATTTCTGGTTTTAAACACACTTTGGGCTTTGGCCCAACATTAGATAAACCAGGTAAACGAAAAAATTAAGAAACTCAGAAAACATACCCTTAAACGACAACGTTTTACTCCTCATCATTTCAAACTCTGTAAACCCTAGAAAAAAAATAAGGCGCGAACAGATCTTACAATTATGGCGATTGCGAGAACAGGAGTTTTTGTCGACGATTACTTGGAGTGTAACCTTTCTTTCCTATTAATTGTTTGAATTTTATATTATTATTATTATTTTCTAATTGCATTTTTTTTTGTAAATAGATGCAAGCACATTGCCAGCAGAGTTACAGAGGCTGCTCAACACCATACGAGAACTCGATGACCGCTCTCAATGTATTTGTTTGTTTCTTTCGTATTGATGCACATATATATAATGTTAAGCTCGAGCTCGGCTTGGTTTTAAACCGAGTTGGCTCGACTCGACTTTAAAAAGAAAGTTTAATGCGTATCGTTAAAATTCAATAGTCTAAAATATTATTTTATTAGATAGTTCAAAATAACATATCGGAAATAAGATCAACCTAATACATTACAAGCCAAAATACAGAAAGGGATGACGGCGCAACTTGTTGTCCGTCTGCCTGCTATCTTGATGTAATTTTCGCTTTTATGGAATGAAATTGCCTATTTATCCAAAAAAAAAAAAACACAAAATAAGTTCCAAATTTGACGAAATGCAATATAAATTCATTAGCATGATAGTAAACCGCTAGAAATGCCACAGATATCCGGTTGCGCTCCTAAATACAGCCAAATAATAATCAATATTTTATAAAATATTATATGTATATAAAAATATAATAAAATATTATATATATATCCAGTTGCGCTCCTAACGAGCGAGCCAAACCGAGCCAATCTGGCTAGTAACGAGCCGAGCCGAGCCGGTTTGACTCGGTAGCAAAGCGAGCCATCTTGACCGAGCTTTTTTCGAGCTAAATCTGAGCGAGCTCCGAGCCGTGAGCTTTGTTGAATAGAATAGGGGAGTGTTTGTAAATAATGAATTAAGTGTCAGTTAGTTTGTTCATCTGGTGTACTTAAAGCGGTTAAACACAACGATTTATGAGATTGGGGCGTAGAGAATTTGAGTAAATATTTTTCTGTCTGAGCGCTTCGTTCTTAATGTAACAGATTGAAAAACTTTAGAAACCGACAGAAGACTGTTTTGAATGATTAATAGGTTAATACTAAGCAAACATTTAAAGAAGAAAAAGACGGTTGAATGACAGATTTGGCGCTGCATTTTCTGTGGCTTTAGCTGTGATATTAACATTAGTTCTAGTTTTCTGTTGGACACAATAATCCAACAATGCAACCTGAATGTGGACTCTGTTTATCTGGCATGATGACATACTATTGTGTTACAACTTACAATCATAATATTATAGGGACCTGAATTATAATTGTCGAACGAAATTGGAATGTCTTTGTAAATTACAACTGCGTATCATGTGGTTTGTTAATCTGGTATACTTAAACACCACGATCCATGAGAATTGGATGTCAATAATTTGAGTAAATCTTCCTCCATCTGAACTCTTCTGTTCTTAAAATAACAGATGGAGAGCATTTTGAAAACTTTAGAAACTGACCCAGAATATTGGTCTGAACCAAAGTTTAAAAGAACGGAAACGAGCCTCGAGGCGTTTTCCCTTCGCTTCACGAGGCGTAAGCCTGAGGCGGAATTAAAAAACTATATATATAAATTATGTATCTTATAGAAAATAAAATACTAACTAATTTCATCATCATATTCATCAAAAAAAACATCAAAAATACACAATAAAAAGGTATGAAGTGTTTTAAATTGGCACAAAAAGTCAAACATAAAAGACAAACATCCAAACCCCATGAGCCGCACCTGAGGCGCCCGTGAGGCACAGATTTCCTTAACGCCTCAACCCTATGTGGCGTACATAAAAAAAAAAACCCTGAGGCGCCGCCTCAGATTCGTTTTCATAGCGAATCGCCTTGAGGCGCGCCTCAGACGTTTTTTAAAACCATGTTTTGAATGATTAATACTATACAAAAACTTGAAGAAGATTGATTTATGGATGTGGTGCTGCAATTTCTGTGTTTTTAGCTGTGATATTAACATTTGTTCTAGTTTCAGAAGGCATACATGATAAAAATAGGCCCGTATGCATACATTTACTAGTTTTATTTCTGTGTTTGTATGTTTATCTGTATACATACAGATTTCGGGTAGGGATGCTAGTAATATATGCTGTTATTAAACATAAAATGCATTATTTGAAATGTTGATTTTATATGCGTTTTTCTGTTCCCAACAGTGTCGTACTAGTTGGGTAGTGAAGTGATCATGTCCTGATGATGTCTTGGTAGTTAAACAAAGACGACTATTTTGCAAACCTTGCAGGACATTTCTAGCTACAAATAGAATTATAACATATCCTTTTCCGAAAAAATATATATATATATATATATATATATATATATATATATATATATAGGGGGCGGTTATTCTACAAAGTAAAAGAAACGTGCGAAGGATGCGAAGGATCTTTGTACTTGATAATTACGTAATGATAATTACGTAATGTTTTTTATGTTCATGAAATCATTACGTAATTATCATTACGTAATTATCATGCACTTTGTACATGATAATTACGTAATGATAATTACGTAATGTTTTTGTATGATCATGAAGGCATTACGTAATTATCATTACGTAATTATCAAGTCATGAAGGCATTACGTAATTATCATTACGTAATTATCAAGTACAAAGTGATCCTTCGCATCCTTCGCACGTTTGTATTACTTTGTATTTGAACCTGTCCCTATATATATATATATATATAGAGAGAGAGAGAGAGAGAGAGAGTGTGTGTGTGTGTGTATAACTATTTATGTTAGAGAATAAAGAGATTAGCTACTGGTAATTGTATTGATCAAGGGTGTCCCTTTTTGTGTTACAGCAATGATAAATCAAACAAGGCAGCAGACGAAGAACTGCTTGGATATGGCTTCTCAAAACTCCTACTATAAAGGCAATCATGAAGATGCTGACATGGATTTTGAGAAGACGAAGAGAGAGATTGAAGCTAATCAAGATAATGCTTTAAACCTGTGTACTGAGAAGGTTCTTCTTGCACGCCAAGCTTATGATCTTGTGAGTTCTTATAAAATGTTGACGTTACTTATCTGTTTATGTTCTCTTTGATTATCGCCTTACTATAAAATGTTATGATCTTTGTGTTGTCTTATGTTTATTGAAATTTACTTCCAGATAGACAGTCATCTAAAACGTCTTGATGAGGATCTGCACAACTTTGCTGAGGATTTAAAACAAGGTTTTAGTTAACTTATTTAGTTACTCCCTTCTCTATATAACCATGTTTGATTATTCGTCAAATGTCTAAAATATCCCTTAATAAGGACAAAACAAAGTAAACTCGTGGATCAAGATCGAAGTCACGAAACTTACATTGTTCTGTGACAACCCAAAATGAACGTATACATAATCGTGGTAAACAATTCCTAGATATGTCTACTAATTGAAAAAAAAAATGTTTTGATTATTTGCAGAGGGAAAATTACCAGCTGATGAACCCGCAATACTTCCTCCATTACCTTTAGTTCCTAAAAACGAGAAGCGGAAGTTACCATATCTAACACCTCAGTCTAAGAAAGTCGATTACAGGGATAGGGAGTGGGACCATCGAGATAGGGATTTTGAGCTCATGCCGCCACCTGGCGGCTTCAAAAGGGATTATGTCCCCCCTTTGGAGATGGATCAACCAATCGATCCAAATGAACCCACCTACTGTGTTTGCCATCAGGTTTCGATTTTTTTTTTAATTATTGTTTTATGTCAAATTCCATTCATACCATAAAAGCGAACATTACACCAAAATAGCGGGCAGACGGGCAACAAGTTGCGCCGCCACCCCTTTCTGTTTCGAATTATATTCAAACAATAATAATAATAATTTATGTTTCTTATGGCATCTACTAAATGATTTCGAGTATTCTTACAGGTTTCATATGGAGATATGATTGCATGTGACAATGAGAATGTAAGTCGTTTTGTTACTTCTTATATTGTCGAACTTTGTTAAACTGAATTCATCTATTGTTGAAATGGGTCCGTTTTTGTATGTGAAACGGACTGGAACAGATTATGTCCACGCGTTACTTCATTACACTAATAATCTAACAGAAATGTGTTTTTTTGGTGTTTGACAGTGTCAAGGCGGGGAGTGGTTTTCATTACTCGTGTGTCGGGCTGACACCCGAGACGAGGTTCAAGGGAAAATGGTATTGTCCAACCTGTAGAGAACTTCCACTTTAACAATCGAGTTTGTATACATAATGTATAACCTCCCTCGGTTTCTTGTACTTTATGGAATACTTGGTTAAATTTTAGACATATTTTGGTGTTGTGTAATTTATAACATACTTAGAGATCAATACATAGTTTAATGTTCATTTTTTTTCCAATAATTGAGGAAATTTTTGTAGTCCATATTTAAATAGATTGTTTGTTTTATAGCGAAAATACATGTATTTATAGTCAAAATACATGTATGAAACCGAGCTCAATCATTATATCTGACACGAACAGAGTTGAGCTTGGTTAGTAAAATTATGTATGAACCGAGCTCAATCTTTATAATTGACACGAACGAACCAAGTGTAACCAAGTTAATTTTAGAGTCGACTTAACTTTTTACATAACATGTCATATTAATATTACCCAACAATAAAAACTAACACCGTATGCGGTATGTACAAATTTATTTGTATTAATTGTATACAAAGACGGCATCATATCTTTATTTCATACATGTTAAAAGCATGTTGGTTAGACCATCTGGTGTGGAATCAGGGAGAAGGGTCGGGATGTGGACCTTGGTGCACTCGGGAACACCCTCCCCCCGTATTTTTTCGGTGTGATTGGTGGAGAGGGTTTGTGAACGTTATATAGAGGGAGAGAAAAGTAATAAAAAAATTGGAATGGAGGGGGGGGGGGGGGGAAGAAAATTATGTAGCACTAATGTGGCATTTGGGGTAGCTGGGGGAAACAAACATATAGCCGTACGCTGTGTTTCCGAGTTCACTTAGATGAGAAAAGAAAGGAAAGGAAAGGGAGGGAAAGATGGAAAGGGTGCACGGGACATAACCCCTACAAACACCACACCCGAGTGTCACTTCTGCAAAAACCTGACTACACGTTGACAGTGTTCCCACTCCCTCTCTTTCATCTTCACAACCCCCCCCCCCCCCCCCTCCTCGGGTCTTTATCTCTCTGGTAACAGGATCATACAAACCATACCCGATTCCGCTATGAAACTGTATCTATCTTAAATATTATAGAAAAATAGATAAAGTATTCTAAATATATATATTTTTTATAAGAATAGACAAAATTTAGTTATAGAAAGACCGGGAGAAATAAAGAGACAGATTTTAAACCATATATAGAAACCCTAAATCAAATCTTTACCATAAAAAAAAGGTAAATACACATTAACGAAAAATACGCTGCTACAAAATCCAGTTCAATCCCATATTTCAACAACTTTTTTATTTTAAAAATTTCATGAAATATTAAGTTTAGCCATTCAAAAAAAAAAAAAAAGTTTAGCAGTGAAGATATTATTATCACACAGGTAATGAACAATGATTCCTTCTCCTTATATTTAAATCTTTTTTTTATTATTAATATTTTCACTTCTTTATTTTTTGACCGAATTTGCTTGTTTGTGTTTGTTTCTTGATGTTCTTGAGCGATTTTATAATCAAGATTTTAGTTATTTTTTAATCTATTTGTTTTAAATGTTAATGCTGTGAGTGAACTTGTGTTTGATATGGGTATGTGCATACTGTAGGGGTGTTTACGGTCCGGTTTGATTGGTTTTGTCAAAAAAAATTATCTAGGCTGAACCGTTAACTACGGTTTTGAAAAAAAAAAAAAAAAAACAGAACCGGCCGGTTTTCACAGTTTTATGGTTTGGTT
Source organism: Ambrosia x helenae (assembly GCA_030844895.1). Lineage (NCBI taxonomy): Eukaryota > Viridiplantae > Streptophyta > Magnoliopsida > Asterales > Asteraceae > Ambrosia > Ambrosia x helenae. The sequence continues at coordinate 35,192 of JAUTDX010001648.1, read as the reverse complement.
TTTGTGTTGTGGTTTTATGCAAAAAAAATTTGTTTTCAAGTTTATAATTTTTTATTAAATTTTAGGCAATGATAAAGAATGTTTATGAATATTATTATATAAATAAATTTTCTTCCTAAAGTTAAAAAAATAAAAATAATATTAAACGCCCGTTCAGTTTACACGAATGGTTTCAAGTTTCAAATCGTGAACCAAACCGTTAACCGTGTTATAGGTGAACCTGAACTGAACCGTATATATTTCAAACCAACCAACTTTCTTCGGTTTGGGCGGTTCATGGACCGACATGGGCGAAGCTCTTAAGGGGCGGGGAGGGCCCCCCCCCCCCTCCCTCGAATTTTCGCTTAGAAGTTCCGATTATATAGTATTTATATAGAAATTTTTTGGTATATAAGGTTTCGACCCCCCGAAACTAGTGACTTCCGACCCCCCGAAGTTTCGGGTCAAGCTTCGCCAATGTGGACCGATGTCTGGTTTTATTTTATTAAATTAAATTAAATTCAAATTCTTGTTCTTGTTGAACAGTTGCAAAATTCAGTAGAATGGGCAGAAACTTGAGCCAAGTGATTAGACAGGAGTTGGATAATCTTGATAAAGATCCAGAAACTAGAACATCAGCAATGAAAGCATTAAAATCATGTGTAAAAGATTTGGATTCGAATTCGGTCCCTATATTTCTTGCTCAAGTTTTTGAGGCAAAAGAAACAGGATCAACATTAGGTGCATACACAATCTCGCTATATGAAGATATCGCGCGTGTTCATGGCAGTTTAATCGTTTCGCATATAGACAACATCATGTTGACCATCATCAAGACTCTGAGTTGTAACCCGGGCTTTTTTGGTCTTCATCAAGCCTGCTCAAAGGTGGTCTCTACCATTGCAAGATATGGAATGGACCCGACGACGCCAATGCCAGAAAGCAGGATATTATCCACTCTCTTTGCAGACCACTTTCGGATTCTCTTTTAGCAAGTCAAGAAAGTTTATCGTCCGGTTCTGCCCTTTGCTTAAACGGGCTTGTGGAATTGGATGATTGGCGGTTTGCTTCGAGTCAAATGGTCAACGAGGTTTGTCAAAGGGTGGCTGCAGCTTTGGAGAAGCCTATGCATGATGATTCGCATATGGGATTAGTCATGGCTTTAGCTAAACGTAACGGTTTAGTTGTTGAAGGCTATGCAAGATTGTTGGTTCGTGCAGGTGTACAGATTTTGACCATGGGTGTAACCGACGAGGATTGTGAGAAAACAGTTGTCAGCTATTCGAATGGTCAACTGTTTAATGAGGAGTTTGGATTATAAGTCTATAATGTCGGAATTAACCTTTGTGGTTGAAGAGTTTCAAAAGTTTCAACATGATCAAGTCGCAGATGTTAAAGAGGCGGCGTTTGAAGCGATACAAACGGCTAAACGAATATCGTGGAGCAATGTAAATGTGTCTCTGAAAGATGGGTTGTATACGGGTCAAATGAGTACTCTGAGTACTCCTAGCAGTGGCATTGAAAACTCGGAGACCCTAGAAGATCATGACGATGGGTTTACGGGTTTCTTGCATAGAAGCGCGATTAATGGTGACTCGAGAAGCCGGATTCCTAGTCCTCAGGTGAATCTGATTTACTTGCTTTCTTTTGGATTTTCATCATCCAGTGTAGGTTGTTAAGTTAGTGGCCCGGGCAGGTGGAGTAACGGGTCAAAATGGGTTCATGTCAAAACATGGAGTTTTAGGTCAACGTTTTTAATTTTTAATAATCTTATTTTTTTTTTAATTTTGTAATAAGCTTTGAGCGTATTTTGACCCGTTTGAGGATTTTCATATTTTCATATTTAAACAGATCACACATAACCAATTTGCAAGTAAATAAATCCAATTATTACCTCTATTAACCGTTTTATTTATGATTGTAAACGAACCGAATAAACACCAAGAAGGGTTTATCCGTGTTCATTTGTTTAGAAAATATCTTCTTAATAGAAAAATGAACATACAAGAAATTATATACAATATTAAAAAAAAAATAGCCTAAAGTTAAAATACACAACACATTTATTTTCTTATACATTTATACACATTTATGTATAAATATACCATTAGATCGAACGAGCCAACGAGAAGCTGGCCTGTGTTTGTTCATTTAACTAAAAGAACATGAAATCTTGTTCATGTCCGTTCATTTTAATAAAATTAGCGAATAAACACAAATGACAAACCAACTTCCTGATAAGTTGTTCAAGAACAGTTCATTGAGTGTTTGATTCGTTTAAAACATAGGTTGATCTAAATCACTAATGCTATGCTGGCTTTTGTTTCAGAGATCACGACCACGATCGCGATCACATGCTAATTCTGGCAGCATTAAACATTTCACAAGTCCTAGGAAACAAGGCAAGTCTCTTCATGTTCCAGACGACGGCTGCTCTATAAACCAAAGCAGAAGATTCAAAAGCCCTCCCTCGAGCAAATTCAATCGGATATCTAACTCGAAATATGATCAAAACAGTTCTAACAGGAGTGTCACTAATAAAGGTGAACAGTTTAATGGTACATTAGAAATGGTGTCATCAACTGAAGACATCCTCACAAATGGGAACAATAATTTGCAGCAATGTCAAAAACCTGTTCCTGAAACTCAAGTGAAGTCTAGGATATTGTCTGCTGTCAGCATTTATTCTGCGCTGTTTGCTCTGTTCGTTGCGGTTATATGTTACATGTTGATACGCGATGTAGATGCAGGCAACCTTGTACCAACCTAGTTTTGATCTTAGACAAGAACCAACGATTCGAGGAACTAACTTTTTTGGTTTTCAAGTCTAGAGAATTTTCAATCTTTGAATATATAAAGCTGATATGATTACAATGTTTCTTCAGCTTCTTAAATAATTGAGTACAGATCTACTTCAAGATTAAGAGGATGATGCATTTGGTGGGCGGGCCGGGTCATCAGCGTTGTCTGTGTTCGCAGGGCGTGGGTGGCCTTTCGCCAGTTGGTATACCCGAGTGGCCGGGCTTGTATAGTATATCGTTGGGTTATTTGTATAACGAAAGTTGTATTCGGGTTATTCAGATCGGGTTATTAAAAAAAGTGTTAAAAGATGTTACTTAGTTTTCGGGTGGGACCGATTACAATCATACAAGTCTAAAACCGAACTGTTAGACCGCTTCCTTGTTCTGTTTCATTCAAAAACAAACTTGAAACTGAATAACTTGAATAATAAATTGTTTGGAAGGTTGATTCTGTTAACCAGGATACTGAAAATCCTACATATTCATTACCATCTGATGTCTACAGTAGGTTAATGTAATCTTTTATCACTAAATGTGTACTTAAAGTTTGTCTCACATTGGTTGAGGAATAAGATAAGAGATGAGTTTGTAAGTTTTTTTTTTTTTTTTTTTTTTATTATTTAACAAGCTAATCTACTTCTAATTCTACACAATGAGACACCATTTTACATGAATTTACAAGAGCCATTTGTTGAGAATGGACACAAAATAAACAACAAACAAACTACAAACAAACTATCTGATGTGAATAGAATTTGAGAGAGATTGTGTAACATCCGGCCTCTCTTACTACCAATATTGTCCGCTTTGTCCCGACGGGTTGCCCATCCAGGAACTCACGGCTTTGTTTTTGGTTGCCTTGGTGGAGACTTCCCAGGAGATCACCCATCCTAGTACTACTCCCACCTGAGCACGCTTAACTGTGGAGTTCTCCTCTCATCCACTAACATTAAGCCCAAAACGCGTTGGTGATTTAAGAGGCTTTGGATTACTTATGAACAAGGATCTCTCCTGGCCACGGCCGATGTGGGATTTTGCCTAGGGTGTCATACAATGGTCCATGTTAATCTTCTCAGAAATCAGTACTGTTACAGATTGAGAAACAATGTGTGGAAACCGAATGAGTATTATTACAGGTTTAGAGTCTCTAAATACATAATGAACCGGTGCCTATAAGCAGTTATCCGGTGATGAATAGACATATCTATAACCAAACGTTTCCTTATCATAACTACTAGTTAACTGCCTGATACTTAGGACTTATTATCATACTTAAACTTATCCTTAAATGTGACTTATTCTTATATACACACTGTCACATATCATATAATAACCGGCTGCACTTATGAATTGATATTAGAGATTATACTTTCCAACAATTTCCCCCCTAATCTCTTAATATCAACTCATTCTTCCTTTAGATCTTTCGGCTGCTGCTGCACCTTGTTTTCTTTTTTGGTGAGGCTATGGGCACTTGCTTCTTTTGTTTGATTAAGAGACCACCTTGTTCTTCATTTGTCTTCACTTTAATTTCCCTTTCTTTGAACCTTAAATGGTACCAATTCAGCATGTCTAGATGAGTGCTGTAAACGATCCTCAAACACTTCACTTCCTCTTCATAATATGCATCAGCTGAATTTTCTTGATCTTGTTCCTTTGATTCTTCTTCTGAATTCTGTGAGGATTGTGTGACAAACTCACTTTGTCCCTTTAAACTTGCAGCCTTCTTTCTCTTCAAACTCTCCACTTCCACTTTCTTATTTGTTGGATCTTTCTTATCCTTCTTGTCATCACCACTGCTATCACCATAAGGACAATTGTACCCCGGGTGATGATCATTGCATATCCAACAATGGATGATAGGTTCACGTATGGGATCATATTCAACTTGTTTCTCTTTTCCTTCCCATAAAGGATTCTTCTTTATATAACATATGTCTCCCTCAAATGTTATCTTGTATCCTTGGCCTTCTAACTTTCCCACACTAAGTACATTCCTCTTTAACGTGGGAATGTAATAAACATTGTTTATCGTGTGAAACTCTCCTGAACTATAAACTTCTACGGCCCCTTTTCCCTTATATAGATCCCTTTTGAACCCTTCTACATTCCCTTCAATTCCAAAAGTTCTTTCTAACTTCTGGAACATGGTTTTGTAACCAGTAGCATGTTGAGTCCTATTGTGACTCACATACCATATGTTGTTCCAATTACCACCGTCTGTTCCCTTTACCATATACTCGATTTTACCAATTCTTTCGGGACAATTGCATTTGTAATGGAAAGGTTCCTTACAGTATGAACAACACATACCTTTTGGGAAATCTGCTTCGGTTTCTTTCGCACCAGGGATGTTGTTTTCTGCCCTGTTTGTATCACTTCGCCTTTGATACAAACTGCCCTTGTAATTCTCTTTAAAAGACATGCCTTGGTTGTTGTCCTTGCTCTTAATATTCCACTGATAACCACCATAATTGTTATCATCATACTGCATCAATTCTTTCTCTTTCCTTTGGGTGATGCCTTGGAATAAGGGTGACTTCACACACCCATAGGACTTCCTGGAACCGCCAGCATCTTTGTCTTCTTCTTCTTTAACCGTTGGATAGAACGGTTTTCCTAACCAAATCACTCGACCCTTTCTTTCTTCACAGGTCTTTGGATCTGATGGCTTTGATGCCATGTTGAGAATGGACAGAAAATAAACAACAAACAAACTATCTGATGTGAATAGAATTTGAGAGAGATTGAGAAACAATGTGTGGAAACCGAATGAGTATTATTACAGGTTTAGAGTCTTTAAATACATAATGAACCGGTGCCTATAAGCAGTTATCTGGTGATGAATAGACATATCTATAACCAAACGTTTCCTTATCATAAATATTAGTTAACTGCCTGATACTTAGGACTTATTATCATACTTAAACTTATTCTTAGAGCATTCACAGTAAATCCTCCATCTCCATCTCTATAATTACACTAGAAATCACTATATTTCTCTCTTCTTTTCTATTTAATAATACTTATTCTATACTTTTATCATTACATTTTCTCTCTCCTCTACTCACAACCACTTTTAAAAATATTAAAAAATTATGGAGGGTGAACAGTGTCTCATCTATATATTTTCTCTCTCCTCTACTCACAACCACTTATACCCACTCTATATAATATAGAGGCCCTCTCACACTATTATGGAGCATCTATTGTGAATGCTCCTATATACACACTGTCACATATCATATAATAATCGGCTGCACTTATGAATTGATATTAGAGATTATACTTTCTAACACCATTGCCCCTAGACATATGAATATGAAATTTGGAAGGAACTTTGAAAAGTTTTATTTATATACTTTGATGATTTAGGGCTGTTTGGTAGCTTTTTAATGATTCCATTAAAAGGTTACCTCTGAATGAGTTAACGTTAAGGGTGTTTGTTTCAATGTTAGAATTACTCTCAATCAGTCAGTAAGGCTCTAAATTATTAAGCTTTAAAATGATTTGTCTTTGTATGAGTGATAAATGTCATTATAAGTTGTTTTTATTTATTTATTTCAAAGCCTCTAATCAAATCCTATTACACTCCAAGATAAATCTACTTCACGCCTTATTAATTTGAAACCGATGTTGTGACCTCGTATATTTTCATTAGAAAGAACTTTGCGTCTTGTTTTGCATACAATAACTCCTCTTGTCTTTATACAAGTAAACAAATTTAACAATTTAGGGGCACTCGTTTCAACATAACAATCATTCATTTATATAGTTTGCTTTTAAATTTCGGAGCAAATAGCCAAAAGAGTCCCTATAGTTTGGGCCATTTTGCCAATTCAGCTTTAAATCAAAATAATTGATTGAACGGTCCCCTAAGTTTCACGAAATAGGCCAAAACAATCCAATTACTTAACGGGGTTAACTCAACCTCGTTAAGTCAGGGGCAAAATCGTTGATCTGTGTTAAAACTTAGAGTTATTGTCAAAATCGTCCATGTTCTCGTCTTCCTCATATCCCTACTCTCCTCTTCCTCACCTCCACTCTGTTTCCCCTCCACAGCAGCTCGTCTGATCTTCTGCTTCTTCTGATTTAGGCTTTAGAAAATAAAAACCAAAATTTCAAATTAATCACTTATTTATTAAAAAAATAAATAAAAACAAAAAAGATTTTCTTGGGGGCAATGCTTGCCTTTTTAAACAGGCAAACAAATGAAAAATACAAAAAAATCCCCATAAATTCTTCCTGAACCACACATGGACTATCTTGTTTTTATCATAATGGCTTCTACATATACCCTCTTTTAACACAAGATGAATCAACCAAAAACATAAAACACCATACATTATACGGAATATATATATAATGTTTGGATCTTTATCGGAACAAGTTGAAGTGAAGGTGCCAGCAGAAAAAGCATGGGACCTCTACGGCTCAATCAAACTTGGCGACATCGCGGCTAAACACATCCTTGAGCGACTCGATGTCCTCGAAGGCGATGGTGGTGTTGGTACCGTCAGGGCCGGCTCAAGCTCATAAGAGGCCTAAAGCAAAATGAAAATTAGGGCCCTTCAAAAAAAAGTTTTGTCCGATAATTTTGAGTTATGTTTTTTTACATGTTTGAGCAGTTAAGAGATTAAAAAAAAGCCCAAAAGGATCAATTGCCACCTCTTAAGTTAAAACCTGACCTTTTTCCTTTTCTTGAAGATTAGTTTGTTGCCAACCATAACCCAAACATTGTTGATGCAATTTGTGATAAATCATGGATAAATAATCAAGTATCTGAATATAAGTTTCTTAAATAGTAATAAACAATCTACAAACTTACAATTACAGTAAACAATGTCATGAAATAATTCAAGAGTGTTAACATTCAATATAAAAAGCATATAAAATAATTAAACTAACCTTATTGTCATTGGCATACAAGAGTACTAAATTTACTTCCTTTGGCTTACGATTTCAATCATTTTTTTAAACATTATTTCCTTTATCTACCAATCAACCCTCTTCTTGGACAAAGTTACAAAAATTTAATCCACTTAACATTATTTCCTTTAATGGCCATCGTCTCTTCATCTCCTTGTCATAGGAACAGGCCCTTTAATCCTTTACCTCTGATTCCAACTACCAACGCTTAAACCTAGCAGCTTACATGGCCCAAATTAATATATATATAAAAAAAACTAGAGGCCCTTGGAAGCTGGGGGCCCAAAGCTAATGCTTTGATACACTTACCCTTCAGCCGGGCATGGGTACCGTCATCAAGATCACTTTCAAACCCGGTACTAGTCACAAATCCATTAATATTTAATCATGCTCCTAATCAATCTAACACTATGTCCACTATAGGACTAAACTCTCAACTATATAGGAGGGATATACTTTTCACACGTTTTAATACCACCAAGCTACAAGCCCTTTTTCTGTACGTTACTAACACAAGATTCAATGCAGGGTTAGTTTAGGATTTTTAAACATATAATAACTATCTAATATGTGACTATGTAGGGTCCGGGATTTCGTATTACAAGGAAAAGTACTCAATGATAGATAACGATAACATGGTTAGAGAAACGGAGATTGTGGAAGGGGGATATCTGGATTTCGGGTTTACGCTTTATAGAGTTCGCATTGAGGTGAAGGACAACCCAAATGACAAGACGGGTGCATCTTGCATTGTGAAAATGACAATCGAGTATGAGGTTAAGGAAGAGGCTGCTGATAACGCGTCACTTGTCACAATCGAGCCTTTTGTTGTTCTAATGAAGTTCGCGAATGAACATCTCTTAAGTTCTGCTTAAGTTTAGAACAACATCATCAATGTTTTCAAATATTAATATTGTAGTTCATTCACCTACCTATGTATTACATTACAACTTAAATAAAAACTTTCATTTTAGTTTGTTGAATGCTGGTACTAGATTTAAATACCTTTTCAATCTCATCAAAAAAAATATATATATATCCCCAAAATACTAAAAATCTTCAAAATTTCATGTTTCACAACTAGTCTATAAACTATGTTTCATCAAAATGTAAAATAAATATGAACAATGGTATTTAAGAATCATACACCCCATAATTAAAATCCATACACCCTGGACCACATCACATACCAATAGGAGGCTGTCACATACCCCAAATGTGATGTCACACACCCCATAATGTGATGTCACAGAGTGTATGAAACCCAGAACCCTTCCCAATAGCTTCCATCACGTGTTTATTCTTCCTAGCCGTCTATTGTTTCCGACAATGAACTCGACAACATGTTGTGAAAACAATAAAATACGATTGAGTCAAATGTCTACTAGAGTATATGGATAAAATAACAACCAAGGCTATCAAAGTAGCGTACAAAACTACAAATATGTGAGGAACATGTTTCATACAATTTCAATATAACTAATACTACACATTAGTGGCAGATAAAACGTTAAATTCGAAAATTGGTAACCTATATCGATTGTGGAATGAAATAAATGTGTATAAGAATCAAATAAATGCATGTTACATGCAAAATGATACACTATAAAATATTCGTCTTATCATAGGATTTTATTTCCATTAACCAATAACAACGTTCATGGGTCATGTCATGTGCTAATGTGTTGTTTTAAGTTGCAACAAGTCGCAGTATGTCAAACAATTCATTTAGATGTTATTGATCTAAGGGGCTGTTTGGTTGATTAAGAGACTCTGAATAATTAAGTGCTAAATTGTTCAGCTATGCACTAAGTCTGAATAGTTCAGCTCTTAACCATTCCATTCAGAAACTTTTTTAGAGTGAAACAAACAGTCTGAATGCTAAACCATTCAGAGCTGAATGGTTCAGAGCCACATTAAGGCTACCAAACAGGCCCTAAGTTTGATGATAAGTCCATTGGTTCACCGTTAATGGAGCTTGTCGCATGTTAATAAGTTATTTTAGGTTACACCAAGTCACATTACGTCAAAAGAAATGATTTAGGTGTTAGTGACCTCTGTTTGATGATAAGTCCACTAAATTCACTGTTAATGGGTCTTGTCATGGATTACGGTTTGATGATAAGTCCACCAATTCACTGTTAATGGGTCTTGTCATGCATTAAGTAGTTGTTTTATATATGTTAAGAAAGTGTTTGGGAATGCGTTTTGAATATGATTTTTAGATTATTGCGTTTTGAAAACGCAGATAATCAGTTTTTAGTGTTTGGATTGCATTTTGAAAACACAGATAATCAGTTTTTTTAGTCTACCAAAACGCAATAATCTATAAGTAGCTCCACCCTGTTTTTCCAAAACACATAATTTGTTTTGAATAATCAATCCAAAACACCCACATTATGTGGTTACAAGTAATTTAGATGTTAATTATCTATGTTTAATGATGAGTCCCTTAATTTACTTTTATTAGGCCTACATGTGTGAACGAGTTGTTTTAGGGAGGAAGGAGCATCTTAGGCTTCAACCTTAAGGTGCACCAATCTCACCGGCCACGTCATTTCAACACCAAACTAGCTTAAAGTGGTCTAAACACCAGAAACGCCTAGCCTAAGAATTTTTTTAGAGAGAGAGAGAGAGAGTTGTCAGAGAAAACATAATCGGCGAGGGCTAGCCGAGAATGCTAGCCTAAACAGGGGGTGGTGTAGCCACATCGGCTACGAAGCCGATTGGAAAATGCCGAGCTGGCCCGTGCTCACGTTAGGTGACTTATTGATTTAGGTCAAAAACAAGTCATGTTATGTGATAACAAATCTATGTTAATGACCAATAATTGATGATAAGTTCTTTAAGTCGCCAATGATGTATATCACAATTTTAGCAAATCACATTTTTAAGCACACAAGCGAAAACCATTTTGGGGCACTCGTAGACCAAAATAAAATAATTTGAGACCGCCCACATTCTAGTATTAATTGACCACATGTTCTAGACATACAATATTGAAGCCTCACCATGTTCAAAACCGACTTACGTTTCAGTACATCTTTGGCACCACATTTCCCTACTTAACAATTGTCATGTTAAGGTTTGAGGAATAGTTATAGTGAAAGTGGATGATTGCATGTGGGCACTGGCGTCTATGAGAAATTACGTATCATATTCGAGTAGTTAGATAGAAAATATGGGTTAATTAGTTTTGAGTTGTAAATAAAATTTTATTGGTCGGTTGGGCCAAAGTTTTAAGAGTTAAATGAGCTTTTTCTTATTTTAAAAATACAATATATTAATAGTAGGGGAGAGATAACGTATAAAGCCCCCTTAACGTAAGAAGCGTAAGAAGCAATCTCAGCCATTAGATTAAGGATGCAGATTAAAAACCCTAACCATAGCTGGGTTAAAACTAACTAAGCGTAAAATAGGAAAAAACCTTCTAACCGTCTAATTTTTTTTCAAATCGTAACAACATAACTAATTTGAACCTTGATTTTTCATCGTTTTCAGATCGATTCATGTTCAGAATGATTACACAATTCAAAAAAAAAAATCGATTACAGTGAAAGAAAAACGTAAGATCAGTATTTGATCTAAAAATAATCAAAAAACAAAGGATTAAACCAATCATATGAACAATTATGAATTGTAATAGTTGTCAAAAACTCTGGATTTTGTTTCATTAAGGATGATTTTGTTTAAAAAAGTTGCAGAGGAAGAAGATGAAGTTGGTGAAAAACAGACGCACTCATCAAATTTTCAGACGCACTCATCAAAAAAGTTGCAGAGGAAGAAGATGAAGTTGATGAAAAACAGACGCACTCATCAAATTTTCAGACGCACTCATCAAAATTCCAGACGCACTCATTGAAAGTTTGGAAGCACTCATTGAAATTTTTAGACGCACTCATCAAACCCAACAAAAAAAAACAAACGCACCTTTAATAAAAACAAACGCACCCTTAATAAAAAAAAACGCACCTTTAATACAAAACAAACGCACTTCAATCATCTTCACAGTATGGCTATGAATTCATGCTTTGCTCTGAATTCATTCTTCTAATTTGTTATTCTTGAATCAATATATGGACGCACTTGAATCAATTTCAATTGGAATACAAGTGCGTTTGTTTCCTGACCTTCAGTCATAGCAACTGTATGTTTAATATCTTAAAGGGAACCATTTCATGTGTAAATTAGATATTAAAAATGAAGTTGGTGTGATCAATAAAACTGAAAAGAAACAGTTAAACAACATATTAATTTAACTACCCTTTAGAAAATTTACAGCTTTCGAAGACGGTTTCAGTCACAGATCTTGAGACGGTTGGATCGTTGTGGAGGAGGCGATGTCGAAGACGGTTTCTGGTGGTGGTAGGTGGTGGTGATGGTGCTGGTGGTGGTGGCGGTGATGGTGCTGGTGGTGGTGGCGATCGGTTTGTTTCAAAATGAGATGGGTTAGGTCTAGAACACGGGATGAGGAAAAATACGTTTAATTGTGGTTTAACTGTGGTTAGGTTAGATTGACAGGTGTCAATCTTTGGTGGCTTCTTACGCTTCTTATTTTAAGGGGCTTTATACCGTATACTTTCTCTTAATAGTATTGACGAATCAACGTCAAATATTCCATTGGGATCCTTTCAAATATATCCATTTTTGTACTGATGGAATTTGTACCATTCTCATAAGAAACTTACATATAGGCTCTTTTATGTGAGTTAGGGCTGTTTGGTAAGCCTCTTAATAAGGCTCTGAACCATTCAGTGCTGAATGATTCAACATTCAGCGTGTTTGTTTTAGCATCTCAATGGAATGGTTAAGGCTTAATCATTAAGACTTAGGATGTTGCTAAACCATTAAGCACTGAACCATTAAGTATTGAACTAGGCTGAACCTTAATGAGGCTCTCGTACCAATGTGGGACAAGAAAACTAACCATTACGAGGTCCAACTTAATGATTCAACACTTAACTATTCAGACTTCTTAACCATTTAGACCTCTTAATAATTCAGCACTTAAGGGCTGTTTGACAGCCTCTTAATGAGACTCTTAACCATTCAGTGCTGAATGATTCAGCATTCAGCGTGTTTGTTTCAGCCTCTGAATGGAATGGTTAAGGCTGAATCATTAAGACTTGAGATGTTGCTGAACCATTAAGCACTGAATGATTAATCACTGAACTAGGCTGAACCTTAATCAAACTCTCATACCAATATAGGACAAGAAAACTAACCATTAAGAGGTCCAACTTAATGATTCAGCACTTAACCATTCAGACCTCTTAACCATTCAGAGCTCTTAATGATTCAGCACGTAATCAACCAAACAGCCCCTTAATCAACCAAACAGCCCCGTAAAGTGATTATAACAATAACGACCAAGATATAATACTCATATTATAAACAATGTTAATAAAACAAAATATAGAGGTTTGAATTGTACACAATGTCTAAGCATTCCCGACGTAAAGAAACTTTCTTTCTTTTTATTTAAAGCAGATAATTAAAGCAAAAGTTACTTATTTTAACATAAAACAACTATCAATTATGACTTTTATTTTTTATTTTTTTCTAAACCATTCATGGACCATCTTCTTTAGTTGTTTGTATCTTGAATCTTGAGGGCTTTTACATATACCCTCTCTACAAGATGGAACCAAACTAAAACATAAAGCCTCATTCGTACGAGACATAAAATGTTTGGATCTTTGTCGGAAGAAGTTGAAGTGAAGGTGTCAGCAGACAAGGCATGGCAGCTCTACGGCACGATCAAACTTGGAGAGATCGCCGCTAAACACACCTCGAGTGCATGGAAGTCATCGAAGGAGATGGTGGTGTTGGCACCATCATCAAGGTCACCTTTAAACCAGGTACTTACAAGTTGGCTCAACCTTTGTAAGGTCTATAGCGAATTCTATAACCAATCATGATGTAATTTTCTCAGTTATGGAATGAAAATTTATGATTAAAAAAATCATGATCCTTTTTGTAAAATAAAATGTTTTTGTTTTGTTTATAATCCTAACACATGGGAATATGACGACACATAGTTTTTGTATATAAGGCACGTAATCACACATATTACAGTTGAAGTGATTGTAGTATTGTTTTTTCGCTCTCCTTGTTAAAATCTAAAAGTTTAAATCACCTATTCATATCCAACTTACGAAAACAAAAAAAAACATAAAGACAAATAGCAATTCAACATAAAATTTGTGAAATTAAGATCAGAGTAAGTTGTAATAGAAAATAATCAAATGCACATCAAACGTAGTCAAGTCCTAAGAAATTAAGGACCACATTTTTTAATTTCAAACCTATATGATCACACGATTTTAGATATTGTGGATTTTCAAACTTTGTTAGTGATTGTGCAGAGTCTCGGGTTTCATATTGCAAGGAAAAGTTCACGATGATCGACAATGATAAGATGGTGAGAGAAGTGGAGATCATAGAAGGAGGATATCTGGATTTCGGATATACGCTATATAGAATTCGCATTGAGGTCAAGGACAACGCGAATGACAAGACGGGTGCATCATGTGTTGTGAAAATGACAATCGAGTATGAGGTTAAGGAAGAGGCTGCTGGTAACGCATCACTTGTCACCATCGAGCCGTTTGTTGTTCTAATGAAGTACGCAAACGAACATCTCTTAAATTCTACTTAGGACCAATTTTTTTATTATCTTGTGTGTTATCAAATATTAATGAAATAAGTTTATTCAAACGTGTAAGACATGACAACCTAAATTAAAGCTTTCTTTAAAGTCATTGAATACTTGAATGATCATAGACGTAGTTGAGAAGTATCGATCAAGTATGTTTAATCATGTAACATCAATCTTGGAAAAATAAAATTTCACAAAATACTAAAAGACAACAATTGAAATTCCAATGAATTAAACTAGCACTCTTCATCGTTCCAACCATAACCTTGAAAACATGTTGAAAAAAGATAAATGTGGTTAAAGGACCATTTGGTCCCGGGTTCGATTTTCACAAAAAGGTATTTTCTAAATTTATTTTGTTTCCTTCTGAATTGGTATATAGACAGTATTGGCTAGTGACGATGATATGATCGGGTGGTTTCGTTGATGACACGAAGACACTCAAGTGGTCCGTCAATGAGCTCAATTTTGGTTCAAAAAAAGTTAAAATAAAATAAAAAAAACTTTTATATAGGCAAAGGAAGTAAATTACAACTACCTTTATTACTGATCTATAGAAATTGCACGAATAAAAAATAGGAAAGAAAACCGTTTTTGGCAGATGATCGTGTGTTGAACACTAATCCTTTAATAAAAAATCAAGTCTTTCAAGAGAACTTGTTTGTTTTGCTAGGGTGCAAGCAACACCCTAGGAACATCCGATTAAGGAAGATTAATCGGTTTCAAATCATGTTTGGATTTTAACCCGATGAGTTCAACAAAATCATGTTTGGATTTTCAAATCGGTTTTTTAACTTGCTCCAATTTGCACCACCAAATCTTTTCAACCCGTCCAAACCGTCATTCTATCTACCTATTGCCACTCTCATCACTCAGACCGGTTTCAACTTGCCAACCTGTTTTCAACCCAACCCAAAAAAATAATTTTCTTTGAAATACCTGTTCATGACCCAAACTAGTTTCATCGGCCCAAACCAGTTTGAATAGGATTTGAGTATTTTTTTCACTCAAAAAAGGGTTTGTACACCACAGTTAAAACCATCCACCAAACCAAACACCACATATCCTAGAGTCCACTTGTACTCCTTAGGGTGGAGGGGTCACCCATCACCCCCATCACACCGTCACCAAATTTAACCAATAGTAATTTGACACCTTATTCCATCTCTAAATCACTTGCACCACCCATCACATTTATCACTAAATCATTCCCATAAAAAAAAACGAATCACAACATTCCACATCATCCCAAACTATCCACCCCATCACACACACAACATTACAATCACGACCGCAATATACATCATGGCGATATACATCACCACATGAAACTACCGTGTGAGATATGTAAGTCAAAATCAAGAGTCAAAGGTAAAAGTCAAAATGGCAGAATTGGAAAGATAAAGTCTAGGAGACATTGCGTCATTTCCTCAAAGTTTCTTTTAAGTAATAAGTCATGTTTTGTCTAATTATAATAAATGTCCAGAACTATAAGGACTGATTGTGTCAATCTAGAAATTAGTTTGTTAAGAGTTCGTTAAGTCTGAGTAGGTCTGTATAATCAGATCAAGTCTTTGATTAGGGTTTATCTCTGTAAATCATTTTCATTCAATTCCTTTTGTACGTTCGTCATTCATTAATAAAGTCAATAATCTTTGGTTGATCGAATTCAATTGTTTCGTTTCCGGTGTTCTTTTATAACAATTGGTATCAAAGATCAATTGATTCAAGAACAATTGATGTTCAATTATGGTGTCGACTAAGTTTGAGTTAGATAAATTTGATGGACGACTCTTTTGACAATTACAAATATATGTTAACCCATAGGTGGTTGACATAAAATTTTATTAAAAGATAATAATAATGGTTATGCTAATAATACTAATCAAATTTTAATATTCAACACTTTAGTCTATTCTGTCTTTTTATAATGACTATACCCCCAACTTTTTTTACCTGCTAAAGTGAAATATATACTAAGAACTTGATGCAACAAGAAATAACAGAAATTAAACCAAGAGAAGATTAACTACCCCACTACTCACTAACCACCATGAACAGGCAACACATGTATAAACAACTTATCAACTTCTATACCACTTAGACCATGTGCTGTGACCTAACGCCACCCTCTATGTCGACAGCTAATGTCCTGGAACACTACCTCTCCAGCGATAAAGTGGGTGCGCCACCAAAGGGGATGTTAGCATGTTAACGGGGAGAAAGAGGTGGGGGCCCAAGTGCAAAGCATACAATCACCAATTTTCCTTTTTTCCTTTTATTTTATTTTATTTAATTATTAGTTAAGCCACAACGTGATAATTAAAATGTGACTTAGTTAAAGTCCTATGTCTATGTGTCAAGGCATTATGTTAAACCACAACTCTCTTACTAATTTACTAAACCAACTATTAATTGCCTCCTAGACCTTTAAATAAATTGTACCAGTTTCCCCAGTGGAGGAACTTGAAAAAAAAAATCCATGGGGCCTGACACAATACGTATAAAATTTTCAGACAAAAACGCATAAATTTACATTAATGAGCAAAAAAACGGTAGGGGCCGAGATGACCCAACAAAACTTAGCCAATGCTGGTGTCACCTATCAACTCCTAATTTCCCAATTGAAACCGAATTCCTGCCACTTTGCGTCAGAGAATCCCACTAGTTTAATATTAATTTTAACTAATATTTATTAGAGTTTCCCCACTAAGAAGCCTAAAGACACTAGCATGTTGTTATACACGTTTATAAAAAGCCTTAATCCATGGTCACGTCTCTTGCCATGTTTTGAAATATTAATCGTGGCGGTTTCCTGACATCACCCGTCCGTTTCCAATATATCATCAACTTATTCCTAATCTCATCTTCGATTTAAAAGAAAAAACCACACAACCAACTACATCAAAACTAATCAAGGATGGTGATGAACACTCAGTTGGTAGTGGCAGCGGCCAACATCTCCGCGGATATATGTCGATACATAGCTTGCAACATGTGTGAAAGATTAAGCAACGAACAACTTCTTCATATCCTTTTGTGCTTCCCCGTTCAACAATTTCGCCGATTTGCACGTTGCTTGTGGACCTTCTATTCGTCTTCTTCGTCGCCTTCTTTGTCTTCGTCGGGTCAAGATTCGCACTCGGATTGATTGGTTCAACCAATTGGATGATTCTATGTAAGGTGATCATCGGCCTACAATGTACAGTTTCTTTGATCATTATTTAGTTTCTTTTGAATCCCCTTCTGCGATTCAAAAGGGGATAGCGACGCAGGTTGTTAACCGTTTACCCAGTATCCATATGTAACTTGTGTTATTTATAATATAGTAGAGTTTAGTTTTTGTTTGTTGATGACAATGATTGTGGTACCTGAGATCGTTCTTATTTATGTTTATCATTTGTTGTTTATTGATTGCACTCCTTTACATTTGTCTTTATTTCTAAGTGCTATGTATTATGTATGAGATTTAATTACCAAATACGAGTAATGTACTTGTTTTTTTTTTATAACAATTTTAAGTATTTTTGTGCTACCGGTATTGTACTTGACAAAATCGGTACGGTTTTTAGTTTATACTTTAGGTTCTTTTTGGTTTCGTTAAATTTTTATATAGTACTAGCACCGATCTCATCGCTGATGTGGATTTTATGTTTGAGTCTTTGATCTTCCACCGTGTCAAAGATTAATTATTTAAACAATACCTTTCAAAAGATAAAAGATTTGTTTAGTACCGTGCTTTCATAATTACATTTAAGTAGACAAGTGTGAAACATAGACGGTGTATAACATATTCGTACATTTTTTTTTGAACGGCCAACAAAATTTCATTCAAACCAAGTGTATAACATATTCGTACATAAATGTATGTTGTTAAATAAATGGATTATTAGGGCGTGAGGGCAATCCACGGCAAGGGGGAGCACGGTTATATTGTCGCACGGTAATACCAACCACGGTTATATTGTCGCACGGTAATACCACCGCCACCCCCTCGGCTACCCTCAAAAACTTCACCGCTTGGCAACAAGTAACCGATAGGCAACCACAATTTTGATGATTTTGAGTGTGATTTTGACATAACAAAGTGAGGTTCGGTGGCAACTTTGCCGAGGGTGCCCGGCATCCCTTATGTGTTATAAAATATACAAGTGTGATTAAACGACTCTTTTATTATCTATATAAAATTGTTATATGATGAAAGTCAAACGCAGAGGTATCTAAGTGGAATAACTTTCAATACATGTCCACAATACATGACTCGAGTAGACATTATTAACATTTGACTGAATGGTTGATAAAATAGCTACCCACTTTGGTAATTAAGATTATCAATACAATCATATGTATAAGTGATAAGGAAATCCACTCACCATACAACAACACGCATGACAACATTTAATCTAGAACTAGCACAAAATGTAGAACTTGATAGGATTGCTTCAATGATGCAAAAGTGGTTTAAGTTTTACATAGCAAAACTAATTGCATAAAAATATCCTTCAATCACGATACATTTGTAAGTAGAATATATTTGTTGAAAGGTGTTTTTAGACCCTTTTTAACAAACTTTAGATACCAAATATATTGAAAATATACCCCTTTAAAGAATCATGGGTACAAGACAACCTTTGTTCAAAAAAAAAAAAAAAAATACCAAACGTGTTTAAAAAGAAAAAAAGAAGCCTTCTAAACTCTATAAAAAAATAGTTATCACAAACTACATTCACCATTATGGATTTTCAAGTTTCGCCATTGTTGGAAGGAAGACTTGAATAAGGAAGAGTTGGACTCACGTTAGGAGAAGGGAAACATAAGAAAATATAGAATTAGGAAAATTATTTTAACTTTTAACCTTATATAGCTTATAGATATTAGGTTGAGTGTAGTGGGTTAACGCACACTTACTGACTTACACCACAACATGGAAGGGTGCTAAACAATAAAACACGGCACCAAGGTTTTTGTCCATATAAATATGTAATGTAATCTAAAGTCTAAACCTTGGTTAAGGTTTTGCTTTAAAGACAAGATTCCATCATTCATATTTCATGGCTTAAAATTGCAAGATGAAATTTGGGCTTTCTTACTTAGCCCGTTTGTGAAGCCCAAAGTGTATCCCTTAACTAAACCGATATGAGAGTCCATAAATATTTATACTTTCAAACTCAATCCAAATCTTTGTATAAATCAGCCTATAAACATGTGATAATTCAAAATGTAAAGTACATCTATTAAATAAAAATATTGCACCAAACGGCAGTGCTCTATGGCATCCAGATGAGTTTTTCTAAGGGGAGTTCGTCAGATGAAGCCTCGTTCATGACAAATTAGTTGGGGTGAGGTAAAAAAGTTTTCTCCCTTGAAGGTTTCCTGCCTAGGTACCAAGTTCGATCCCCATAAGAGAAAGCGACTAAAAATACGCACCGTGTGGGATTAGAAATCATAAATAATATTGAACCACGCCATAAAAAAAAGTTATATTTCCGTTCAGAAAACATAAATAATATTGCCTCTTTTGGTGTAAGGGCGGATGCCGGATGAGGTGGTTAGTGATACCATCACACCCAATAATATTGTGTCACCTCATTTCCATCACATTCATTACTAAAACCATCCACGGAATGATGGTATCACTAACTAAGAAACAGAGAAAAGACAGTGTGAAACAGAGAAAAGGCAGCTAATCACACTTTTTCTTCATCACAGTCGTGATTAATTACATGAGGCGGTGTTCGTGATGGTCACGGCCATCACGGACCGCCCCGTCCGCCTGATTAATACAAAGTGAATATATGATGGCAGCTTTGGTTTGACAACTGATCCTTCAACAACCCTCACACATTAATTAAAATATTAACAAAATATTATATTATTATATTTATATTTATTACTCCAAAAATGGCCGAAATCATTGAAACTTCATACTCATCTCTCTGTTACACGATCACCGTCGTCTTCCACCATGTCTTCACCTACTCAAATCCTTTCTCAGGTTACTTTTTTTTTTTTTAATCGATGTGTTTAGATTTTAAATCTTAATTAATAATATTAATCGTCATTATTTATGCATATTATTCAGTTACTTTATATTCAAATTTACCAATTTACTGCAATGATCACAAATTATCCATGTTTTTTTTAATAGAGTCATGATGATGATGAAGTGTTGAAGTTGATCATAGCTCATCAGGTAATTTTCTAACATGAATATATGTATCAACTGTGTGTGTGTTAGGTTTAAACAATTTAACTGATTACATGGTAATGTTAGTGATAGATTAATTTTTTTTTCTAATTAATATCATTAATAATTGATGATGAGGAGTTGATCCAAGAGTTAACAGACTCTTACTTATATAAGTTAACGGGACACAAAAGGGTCCAAACTTTAAAAAGACATAACTTAGGCTACGATTAGAATTATGCGACCCGTTAACAATAGACAGAAATGTCTCGACGAGGCGGATCATGTGTCAAACTATCCTTGGAGGTTTGGTCTAGCTGTCAAACCTAAATTCCATAGGCTAGGGTTCCGATATCGTCAGCCAATCTTTCCCCAAAATTTACAATGTTTAACCAAAAACGCGTGAATCTTTGATTCATAAAATTTATGCGTAGATGTATGTACTTTATTTCGGTATTTCAGTTTTAGTTTGTGATTTTAAAACATTCGCCGAACCTGCCAAATTTAGAAAACCAACGCGTCTTTGTGCCCTTCGCTTTTGACACATTTGGGGGCCTTGCTCCCGAAGCAATCCGGTTTTTAGATCGAGTGCAAAAGGTGGTGCAGAGTAACTCTCCTGCGGCCAAGGACACAAGCTTTATATTTAATAGAGTAGGCTTTACTATTCAAAAAGGGGTTGCGGCGCAACTTGTTGCCCGTCTATCCGCGCCTCACTTGTAATTCTTGTTGGTATCCTTATATATTGATTGACGTCTCGGTATAATAACCGAATAAAAAAACAAACAAACAAAAAAAATTAGTTTGTAATTTCAGTAACATTGTATTTGAGGATTATTTCTTCGTGTTTGTTTATTCTTTTTTCCGCTCCGTGTCACTAATTATCTTCCTCATGATATGATTACAACAGTTTGCATAATCCTTAATGATTTTAGAGCGTTAGAATAGCAGTTTATCGTGTGTATTACGTTATTCATTAGCATCATGACAAATGTGATGATAATATCATTGATTATTAGGAAGATAAGTAGGGATACTGCTGATAAGGATTTCGCTATGTGCATTGTGTATTTGACTTTGATTAGTGTATTGTTTTTTATTGTAGGAAAAGGCTGCTAGACTGCCTCCCATTGAGGAAGTCAAAACCATCCTTAATCAAAGCACTCGCGGCGTGCTTTCTACCTTCTCACAGGTTCTTTTTCATATTCTATTTCCTAGCAGAAAGAGTAATGATGGGGAGGCCTTATTGGACTGGATGAGCTTTCTAGAGTTTATAATTAACATGAATACTAGTAGCAAACAAATAATCACATCATAGTTATCAAAGGCGCTAGGCGCACTCAAGGCGCATACGGCTTGCCTAAGGCCTAGGAGCAAGGCGCAAAAAAAGTGAAGGCCTGAGAATAAAAAAGCGAACAAAGAAAAAAAGTATAAATATATTATCTATTAGAAAATTCTTCAAATAAAGCAAACGAAAGTATCATATAACATTTAATATTATCTAATTAGTATCAAAAGTTTTTAAAATGGTAATGTATTAGTGTATAAAAGTAGTATTCCTTAAATAATAAATACAAGTAGAAATCTGCCTGGAATCTAGCCATAATTTAGAGAATTTAGCTCGAAACTTTCCAGTATCTGGAAATCGCGTCAGAATCTGCCCCTAAACCATCATCCGGAGAATTAAAGCACAATTGCCTCGACTTAAAGCGCCATTGCATTGCCTCGTGTAAAAAATGGGCCTAGGCGCAAGAGACGGTGGCTTTTAACACCTATGAATCACAGTAATAACAGATTTTGCTTGACAGATAACAGATTTGACCTTCGTCGAATGAATTCTGGAATCATTAATTGATATGGATGTATTTAAATTATGAGGATAGAAGGCTGTGATTTCACATGTATACTTTTGTCCTAGTAACAAGAAATGTTGTCGATTCTAATGATAAGAACACACTGCAGTTTCAGGTTTGAAAATAAATAAAAATCATCTACATGACCACAAAACTTAAATTTGGATTACTCTTAGAGTAGATATGATGTGTATGACTGTATGATGACATGATATGTCCGATCTTGATTAAGTTACCTTGATTCAGTGAAAAAGAAAATTGTTGACTATTACGTCATTGCTTGATGTTTCTTTTGACGTCTTAAATACCTAATTATTGTTGCAACTTGATGTACTTTGTAGAAGCATGAGGGTTATCCATCAGGATCAATGGTTGATTTTTCTTGTGATGTTAACGGATCTCCAATATTAGCAGTCAGTAATTTGGCAGTTCATACAAAGGTTTGTATATACGGTTGAATTTCAATTCATAATATATGTTACTACCAGGGGACTGTATATTTTCTTTAATAAGTAGCGTAGATTGGAGGCGGCGAAATGGGCAGTGCGGTCAGGTCGGGTTGGATTGACTCACAACCACTAATTGTCTATTTTTAAAATAGTGTATATAAATAATGAATGTCTTAACGTTATTATAAGACATTAATGATTCAGTTTTGTAAACAAAGTGATTTAAGCTTTACTCTACATTAATTTGGCCGACCCTTTGCCCATTCACACATTTCATTGTTAGATATCTTTATAAGTTCACCCGTTAGCCTGTTAGAAATAAGACATATCCGAAATCAGTTTCATACATTTGGGTTGATATTGTCGCCTTTACTTGAATGGTTCTCCTTTGATTCATAAAGATTACTACTAGTAGATGTATACAGAATATGCTTTAGATGATATGGTTTATGCATTTTTATATAGTTCTAAGATTATTTGCAGGGTCATTTATGTTTTTGTATCTTTACAGGACCTCCTGGCTAATCCTAAATGCTCACTGCTTGTTGCGAAAGATCCAGAAGACAGAACAGATTTAATTATAACCCTACATGGTGATGCTGTTATTGTGAGTAGTCACTTTCTCCAACCTTCGGAACTTTTTATGCTTATTTCTAGTAGATAATCAGTTAATCAGCATTGTGTTTTGAAGTAGTCTTATTTGTTCAGTTATTTATGTTTAATGAAAAAAAAATTTCTTTAAATTTATCATTTGATTTATTATTCTTTGATTTTTACTGATTATATAGGTTCCTGAAAATGAGAGAGACGTCGTCCGTACAACGTATATGGCTAGACATCCTGATGCAGTTTGGGTAAGTTTGTCGTTGACTTAACAGGCCTTTTTCTTGTATGGGTGGTGTTGACCCGCAAACACTTGTCATTCTCTTATGATTATAATCAATATGTTAATTAATATTGCAGTAAGAATCTGAATTCTGAATAAAAAATATTTAGGACATTGTATGAGTTAGAAATATACTTTTGGGCAACTTAAAACCTAATTGACCCGTTCGGCCCATTTGACCCGTTCCCTACCGTTTGAGATAAGATACAACCCAAATCGATCCATTTACTTACAAATGGGTTAATATTTGGCTTCTCTGATACTCCATTATCCGGGTTTTTATGCCTCCGACCATTTAATTTGATTCTATAACTTGGGATGATGTAGGTTGACTTCGATGACTTTATGTTTTTACGCATTGAACCAAAAGTCATACGCTTTGTTTCTGGTGTTGCCACAGATATGTTTCAATCAGGAGGTTCGTTTTTCTTATTTAACTTATTTAAAGTGCAAAATTGCCAGCATATAAGATTCATATACAGTAATCCGGTCTGTACAGAGTTCACCAACAATGAGTTTAGAGAAGCAAAGGTGGATCAAATATATCAGTTTTCTAAACCTATATCGGTATATTTTCTCCCTCTTTTTTGTTGCTATATTTCATTTTTATCTTTGTTGTTTTTTATTTATTAAGCGCGTGACTTATTATACGTCAATGCAGTCACACATGAATAAAGACCATGCAAATGATACAAAACTCATAGTTCAACACTCAACATCAGTTCCGGTAATCTCTAATCTTTAGTTGCTTACATTCTACGCATTTTCTCATTTTCACGAAAAGTAAAATAACACTGTGACATTTTAAACGTCAACTTTCAAGGGGTGCCACAGTGGTAAGCGATTGATTAACCTGTAGCAAAGGGTCTTATCGTCGAGTGTCTTTTTGACATTGCATTAAAAGGTTTAATTTGAAGTGTGCACTTTACTCAAATCTACAGGTGGACTTTGCATACATGTTGGATGTCGATAGCCTCGGCTTTAATGCAAAGGTGAATATCTTGTTGACATTGCATACATCTTAAAAATATGATTTTTACCATTTATTTTTCATCTTTATGGTAGGCTGGTTATAAAGACAAAAACTTTAAACTTCGGATAGCATTCCCTAGGCGTGCTGAAGAAAGAAAGTAAGTCATTGAAAATGTCTCGTTTGTCCATTTTATTTAGTACCTTTCATCTTTCTTGTTGGACTTGTTCAGTCGTTTATACGATGCAAAGATAAAACGGGTCCCATGACTCCATGAGAAATGAAAAATGGGATGTGTTCGGGTTATTGAACTTTCGTGCTCATTTCTGAACTTTGCAGGGATGTAAAGACGCTCATAATCGAAATGCTTCAAGCCGCTAAGTCTCGGGGGAATTGATCCTGCTAAGTGAGAGTGCAAGAAGCTTAAAGTTGATTATTAATGTTGGATTTATGCAACTTGAACAAAATACATGATTTATAGCATTGTAATTATGTGTAATCCCATATACCCTTAATTGAAAATAACACCCAAAAATAAGGTTTTTAAAGTAAAGACAAAATAAGGTCTGAAATGTTGAGATTACCACAATAAGACTATCTCCAATGGGTCCTTGGAGATCAAGCCCTTGGATGTCTTTGGAGGCCCTTAGCATTGGAGTGTGTCGAACAGGTGCCTTTGCATAAGGGCATGTGTTTGCCTCGGTTCATGCAATGAAGTGGGCCCAAAGTTAAAAAAGAAAAGTTTTATTTAATTATTGTGTGTAATAGTTAGGTGATAGAGGTGGAAATTAAGAATGTTAAGGATATTTAATGGTTAAAAAAGAAAAGTTTTATTCAATTATATCTAAGTACATGTTAATGTGTCAATCCACTTTTTATCAGGGTAAACTGAATCCAACTTGTTTTTAACATGGGTCAATTCAAACATGTATTTTTTCGTGTAGGATTCGGGTCATGTCAAGACTCAAGAATTGTGGCCCTCACGTACCACAGCTTGGACTCAATCGTCTTTTTGCAAAATTTAAATTTCAAAAATAGCTTTCGGTACAAACCACACCTTAATTCTTTTTCTTGTAACTGTTCAACAAATAGGTCATGAGTGGAACCCACATACAACCGTTGCTCATTGGCCACAGCTGTCGGGCAGGCCCACATAAACACCCTGTCCTCGGGCAGTCCGGTCAGACCATCCCCATAGCCTCCAACTCACCCTTTATATAACTAACTATATTAACTAACTTTAAATTCACAATCACTTATTCATCTCAAACTAGTTCACTTGATTTTTTTATTATTCCACATTCAAAAATATTCCAATGGAATCAATGAAGATGAAGATTTTCGCCGCGGTGATCTTCATGTTAATGATGATTTCCGCGGTGACAGCTCAAGAAGCGCCTGCGGCCGCACCTGGCCCGGCTTCTGACGCGGGTGTGTTTGTACCTACTGTTGTTACTTCTCTCGTGGCTCTTTTGGTTGGTTTCTTGTTTTAAATTGGATTACTGATTTTTTTTAAAGGTTGTGTTGAGTTGTTTTGTTTAAGGTTACACTACGTGGATTAAGGATTGTATTGATCCTAATTTTTGTTAATGTGAATTTATTATTTGTGTATATGGAGAATTAATGATTATCATATCTAGAAATATCGTGTTTCAATCGACTATTGTGATTTATGGACAATTAAAATTTTACTCTAACATGGTATCAGTGCACATGCCCTATCTGTATTTTATCAAGACTTTTTCGCTAAATAAAACTTAGTGTAGGAAAAAACTGGAATTAATGGTAGCTCTAACACAACACAACCCTTCTTAATCCAAGTTTGATACCGATAAATCATGTTGTGGCGAAGAGTATAAAGCTAGCAAATAAAAAGTGTGATATAAATAAATAAAAGACTTGTAATTCTAAAGCCGGACGCTCGTTGTTCAGGTTTACAATCATATGTCATGTTTTGTGGTTCTCATTATCACAAATTTTCTTTTGGGCATAATATATGAAAGAGTTCATTTCCGTTTTCATCCATGAGGCTTGTCTATTTTAACGAGTTTAGTCCAAAAATCTAATTTTAAAAGATCCAACCCTAAGTTTACATTTCTAACGCTTTTTGTCCAAATAGCTAATTGCGTTTGTTTTGTCTTATCATATAAATCTTACATTACATGTGCTCAGTGGCGGAGAGTAACGTTTTTTATTTTTTTTCATTTTAGTAGCAACATTTTCCAAATTTCGTAAAAAAAAACCGAATTTTCCACTACGCGTGCCAAGTTGAGCCGCAACGGACGCGACCGTTGCTTCTTCCCTATGTCCGCCCCTGCATGTTCTGTATTTTCTTTTTACCAAAACCGGTTAGGTTGTAACTTGAATCGGTTTGGTCAACTATGGTCAAAACCAGTATGAGTTATAAACCGATTTTAAAGGAAATTATTCGAGCCCAGACAAATACAATTTGTGGCCCAACATAACATACTTTGGGCTCTAGATCAAACACTCTAAAACCCACATAACATCCATTGGGCCCAAAGGCCCATAAAGCAGAAGCTTCTACATATATCTTAACCCTAAAATAAAACCACCTATCATCATCCTTCAACCCTACTACCCCCAATAGTAACCGAACTCATCGTCATATATTTCATTTCAATCGAGTTTATATAATAACCTAATTGAATCACAATCTATATCCAATATCAAATATCAACACTTTTCATTCATGTAACATCCATGTATTTAAAACCAACGCCTCTAAGAGTAGCCGTATGATCGCTTATTATTAGCATATCATGTCATATCGAGCTTAGTTACGAGGCTGAAACTAAACCTGTTTTTTTTCTTCAATTTGAAACCAGATTGTTATCGATCTGTGTTTTTCTAATTTGGATTTAAAACTACCGATACATTTTGAGGAGTTTAACTGTTTTCCATCTGTTTTTCTCTCAAGCAAGTATCGGACATATTATTATTATTATTATTATTATTATTATTATTATTATTATTATTTGTTTTGTGAGTTTGCTCTCGAATAATTGAACGAGTTATTAATCTCTGTTCGGTTCAGACAGGAGCGTATAGTAAAAGGTATTCAACTTTTTTATTATTCAGATTAGATTGTTTAATAATAATCTTCTGAATTAAGTTGAGAAGTTTAGGAACTTTGTTCCTTTACGAACTTACCTACATTTGATTTACTAATGTTTAATATCATCATAAGTTTGACCGTGAATGATGAAACTAGCATTTTTTTATTATGATGTACAACGGTTCTGTTTGAGTTATGGTGTTTGTTTCGGGGCTTCAAGACGGATATGGTGTAATTTAAGCTGTTAAAAAAAATAAATATATAACAATCGTGATTTAGTGATCTAACTTTTAATAACGCTCTCCAATTTTCGGTTTCAATAGGTTTGCACCAGTATCGGTACCGTGCTCGTCCCTACACATCTATAAGATAATTAAATTTAGCCACTTAGTTGAAAAAGATGAGGTAATGGGCAATTAGTTGAAAAAAACAGTAGTGACAAGAGGTCTTTAGTAAACTTGCATTGACTCATTCAAGTGCCTGTACAAAAATACATTATTCATATCCATTGGTGGTAATGGTGGAGTCTGACGGAAATGATGATGTTTGCGGTGGAGATTTGGTGGCGGTTCAACGATGCTGGAGTTTGACAGGAATGGTAGATGGTGGCTGGAGGTGACATGCAGTGATGACGTAGTGGTGTAAGGTTTGTGGTTGTGGAGGGGGCGTTAGAGATGGTGGTGCGTGGA
Source organism: Ambrosia x helenae (assembly GCA_030844895.1). NCBI lineage: Eukaryota > Viridiplantae > Streptophyta > Magnoliopsida > Asterales > Asteraceae > Ambrosia > Ambrosia x helenae. The sequence goes on along the minus strand of JAUTDX010001648.1, from coordinate 6,712 downwards.
CCGATGGTGAGGTTGTGCTATGTTGGACTGATGTTGGTGAGACGGTGGTTTGAGGGATGGTAATGGAGTGGTGGTGGTGTTTGGTGTGGGAGGCCAGTTGGCAGTCGGACTTAACCGACACTTTTTGTGTAGTAGGCATGTGTAAAGTGCCTACTACGTATTCAAAATGTTAAAAATGAAAACTTTGAATTTAAGTTATTAAAACCCTCAAACAGGGACTCAAAAAGGAGTTTACTCAACAAAAATCGATACAATAACAAAAGTAAAAAAATACTATTGACCCAAAAAGTTGACTTATCCATAAGTCGAAGATCCATATCCCATCCTTAGTGACGGGAAGATTTGTAACTGGTTAAAAATCGTTTTTTTTAACCATACCGGATTAAACTTAGAAATGAATTAAACGGTTGAACCGTGTTGTATAAGGTGGTTTAATAAAAATTTGTGCTTTAAATCAGGTGGTTAGTTGTGCATTTGTGTTTCTTTATGAGGATTGCCAAATCAGCAATTAACAAGTGGGACCTGGGCTTCTAATCAGCAAGTGGCAAATGGATGGACCCGGACTTCTTATCGCAAACCTCAAACAGTCCAAGCCTAACTGCAATCCTTGCTGCTCCAAGCCCAACTGCAATCCTAGCTGCTCTAAGCCCACCACAACTCCTTGACACCAGCCCATTATGCAAAAAGTAAAAAATACCAAAAATAAGAAATAACAAAATAAATAAATAAATAAGGACTAAGTATAAAATTGTATGATTTGAGATGTATATTTCAACACCCCTCCTCAATTTTATACTGAAGGTCAAATAAACTTAAAGACTTAAACAACCTGATATGAATAACAGGTAATAGCCCTTTTGTAAAAATGTTTGCCAATTGCTTGTCAGAAGAAATGGTCTTAGTCTTCATAAGACCTTTTGTAATTTGATCCCTTAGAAAAAAGGATCAATCTCAAAATATTTCGTTCTTTCATGAAACACAGGATTTTCAACAATAGATAATGCTGTTGTATTATCACAGAATAAGTCAACAGGCAACAATACCTCAACATTCAACTCTTTCAATATGTTTATTAACCATCATTGACAAAATACCATTGATTTATCGTGGTCTTTTTTTTTCTTAGTGTGTTTGTTTACATGAGTTATGAATATAGTTTAAAGCATATTTGAACTTTATGCATTGAATATGAGCACTAATAGGCTTATGTGTGAAAATTACTTGACATAGCCAATTAGTGCTCATATTTGAGGGTATCAAGGTTGCAAAGGTTGGGCAGATACTGGCTTATTGATAATACACGACAAAATGGTGATACAAGAGAGTTGTTTTACATTTAGTGGGATTTTAATCAAACGTTTCAAGTAATAAAATCATAGGGGAAAGATCATTTGAATTTGAGAAGAAACTAAATGTAAAAAAAATGACAAAATGGTAGAACATTAAATAATAACATTAATTAGTCTCTTTTTAATTAATTATTAAAAAAAATTCATCATACACATATCATAATTCATCTTATATATAAACATACACATATAGATATTCATCCTACACATATTGAAGTTTTGCACCTCATTTAAAGAAGACTTTTTGCGGAGCATGTCTACCTTCTACGAATCGGGGTATTATTAATAGAGGTTGTGGCTCTTCTTTTATAACCTTATTCCGAAAATTAAAAATCCTTTGGGTTTAAAAGATTATAGGCCAATAACCTTGGTGGGTATTATTAGTAAGGTGATTTCTAAAGTGATGTCTAATCGGCTTAAAAAAGTTATTGGTCTGGTGATATCGAAAGAGCATTCAGGCTTCCTAAGTGACAGGTACATTTTGGATGGGCCGTTAATGATCAATGAAGTCTTAAACCGTCTCAACAAAAATGGCAATAAAGCATTTTTAATGAAGTTAGATTTTGAGAAAGCGTACGACAATGTAAATGGAAGTTTTTACTCTCTTTGCTAGAACAAATGGGTTTTCCGGGGTAGATGGTGTTTGTGGGTTTAAGGCATTTTACTTTCCTGTGCTTGATTATGATGGAGGCTTTGTCTTCTGTCATAAAAACCACCATTACAAAACAAGAATTTGAGGGTATCAAGGTTGCAAAGGTTGGGCCGATACTGTCTCATCTTTTATATGCTGACGATGCTCTTATTATGGAGGATTGGTCTAAAGATAACATTGACAAGATGGCTAGAGTTTTGCGGGTCTTTCATGTTTGTCGGGCCTTAAAATCAACATTCATAAGTCTTTTTTTACGGTATTGGTATTGATGTTGAACCTACTAACGATATGGCCAAAGTTTTGGGTTGCAAAACGGGATCCACTCCTTTCGATTACTTGGGTATCAAGGTAGGGGCTAATATGAATCGATGTTCAAATTGGAGAAGGGTGATTGAGGTGTTCGAGGCTCGTTTAGCATCTTGGAAAGCTAGAGTTCTTTCTATAGGTGGGGGGTGACTCTCATTAAGGCGGTTTTGGAAAGTCTCCCCATTTACTACTAATCCCTTTATAAAGCTCCCAATAAATGTTTGAGAAATTAGAAAGCCTCATAAGGCGTTTTTTATGGGCAGGGTCGGACATTGGTCACAAATACATTAGGTAGCTTGGGAGAGGGTTACGGCTCCTAAAAAAGTTGGTGGCTTGGGCTTGTCGAAGATTAAAGAAACTAATGAGGCCCTTTTATCTCAATGGGTTTGGCACTTCAAAAAGGAAGATTCGAGTCTTTGGAAAAAGGTCATTGAAGCTTGTCATTCAGGTAGAAGTTGTTGGTCGTTATTGCATCCTAATGCCGATTCTAGCGGATGTTGGAGGGCTATTGCTAAAATTGGCGATAAGTTGAAGTTTGGGGACGTTACTTTCTCAGGCTGTTTTAAAGGGGTAATTGGTGATGGGAAACATATTTGGTTTTGGTTAGACCATTGGATTTTGGATGGTCCCCTAAAAGATATTTACCAGAGTTTATTTTCTCTAGCTCCTAACAAGAGATGTGTGGTTAGGTAATATTGGAAGGAAGAAGATGGATATGCTTTTTGGATGATCATTCAACCCCAAATTCCGGTCTCTGAGCAATGTGGTTTCTGAGTGGTCTTCCTTGTCAAAAGTCCTAGCCATGGTTACCTTTACCAACGCTAAAGATTCTTGGACTTGGGGAGGGAAAGGCACGATGCGTTTTCTGTCAAAACAATGAAACAAATGATGCTGAACAATCGGACCTTTGGGTACAGGTTCAAGTTCAAATAGGTGGAGTGGGTTCCACTAAAATGCAACATCTTAGCTTGGCGAGCCGAAATGGGGCGATTGCCTACTGTTTCAGCCCTTTCAAAGCGTGGAGTGATCTTAAATTAAGACATGTGCAGCTTGTGCAACTCATTCCCTGAGACGACTGACCACCTTTTTGTAGACTACAGATTTCACGTTTGGGTTCTTGTCGTCCATTGGTAGATGGTGCGGCTTTTTTAATCAATCATTCATCGATACCCGAGACCTATTATCTTGTTACAGATCTGCAGCAAAGGAAAAACACTGCAGGAAGCTCATATGCGACAATATTCATCGTCACTGTTTGGGCTATTTGGGGAGCGAGGAACGACAAGATCTTTAGAGATAAAGAGCCGAAGGTTAATGAAGTTGTTGCGTCCATTAAAATCACTTTCTTTTTTATGGTTTAGAAATAGATCAAGTACCAAAAATGTTATGTGGAAGAATTGGGCCAAGTCGCCTATGTACTCTTTGTAGATGGCTGTGCTTTTTTTTTTGGAAATCCTCGGATTTGAGGATTGTCCGTTGTTGAATGAAAGTAAATATTAAAAAAAAAAAAAAAACACATATTGAAGTTCAAGCCTTAAACATCTTGAAATTTATAAAATTCATTCTACACATATTGAAGTTTATCACATTTGTTTTGTATGGATATATTTTGAAAATGAGTTATATGTTTCATTTATCTAATAGTTTAGGTGGGTTTAAAACATTTAATACAAATATCAATTGAAAATTTGAAACATTCTTATTGGTTTAATTTTTTTTTTCTTAAAAGACTTTTTCTTGTCATTTGAACCCTCCACTACAGTGAAGGGTATATCGTCATATTGGTCACGTTGCAACATCAGTAACATTTTTTTAACATGGCTACATACGTATATTAAATCTCAAACTTTTGACTAGGTTAATTATTTTCTTGTATCATAGGTCAGGTGATGTGTTATTTTCCATATTAACAATAAAACCATATTTAATTATAAAAAAAAGTAGCATCCAAAATTAGAAACCTTTGCCTCTAGCTAACTAGAGGTATACCGCAATGACCTCTTGTCCAAACAAAATTTATTTATTTTATTTATTTTACACTTGACATTTTCCTAAGTAATCATTTATATCAAATCGTTTCTTGTTTTTCATACATCCGGTTAAAGAGTTTTCTTCATCGATCATAAGATCCAAGTAAAGAAATGAGAGAAATCGTAAGCATTCATATCGGTCAAGCAGGAATTCAAGTCGGGAATTCTTGTTGGGAGCTTTAACTGTCTCGAACATGGCATTCAACCCGATGGCTTCATGACAAGGTTGGCATAGTTTGCTTGTGTTTTTGATTAATAATAGTTTTTATTTCTTTCCATACAAAAATGAGTGGCGACACAGCTTGTTGCCCGTCTGCCTGCTATTCTAATGTAATTTTCGCTTTCATAGAATACAATATTTTAAAGGATAGTAAAAAAAAATATATTTAATTATAAAAACGTGTATATATATGTCTCTTTGAATATAGGTCGTTTTTTTTAACATGTTACATAACATTTTGTGTGATCAATAATATTAAATCTTAACTTGTATGATAGTGGTTTGACATGTCTTGTAACATTATAGATCTTACTATATATTGTAAACTTGTTTACAGTGGTAGTTCAGAAGCCTCAGGCGACGACTCGTTTAATACGTTCTTTAGTGAAACTAGTTCGGGAAAGAACGTGCCAAGGGCTGTATTTGTCGATCTTGAACCAACGGTCATTGATGAGGTTAGGAGCGGGACGTATAGACAACTCTTCCACCCCGAACAACTTATCTCTGGCAAAGAAGATGCCGCCAACAATTTCGCTAGAGGACACTACACAGGTAAAAAGTTAGGGGTGGCAGTCATGTCGGGTTGTCAGTACCGGATTTTGGATTGGTGGTTGAATCATCAAGCTCATCTATTTATTTGTTATCAAAGCTGGACATATTTAAAATCATGTAACCTGAACATGACCATTTAACCCATTTATTTAAACAAACAGACAGATTGAACATATCGTAAACATGTTGGCGAGTCAACCTTTTTAGTTAAACGTGTAAATTGGGTCCATCTGAACATGGCCCATTTAATTAATGTGTTTAAACAAGTTAAATTGTCATAACCTGTTTAATTAAACATGTCGTACATATGTTGGCAAGTCGATATGTTTAAATTAAACAGATTATAGGTCAACCCGAACATGACTTGTTTAATTAAATGAGTTAAACATGTCAACCAAAAACACTACCCGTTTATTAATTGGGTTTGGGTTAAACATGTTAACCCAAACATGATGTATTTAATTAAACTGGGTCAAACAAGTCAACACAAACACGACATGTTATTAAACGGAATAGATATGATAACTCAAAAGTTAAATAGACAATCTTGATTAAGCACAACAGTCAAACAATTGATCAATCTCAAAACAAACTTATGTGCAGTGGGCAAAGAAATTGTTGATGTATGTCTAGACCGAGTCCGAAAGTTAGCCGATAACTGCACCGGCTTGCAAGGCTTTATGGTCTTCAAAGCGGTTGGTGGTGGCACAGGTTCGGGTTTAGGTTCATTGCTTATGGGAGCGCCTTTCGATCGAGTATGGCAAGAAGCCAAAACTCGGGTTTTCTATCTTCCCATCTCCACAAGTTTCGACCGCGGTTGTTGAGCCTTATAACAGCGTGTTATCGACTCACTCGCTTCTTGAACACACTGATGTGGTGGCATTACTAGACAATGAGGCAATATACGATATTTGTAGACGTGCATTAGACATCGAAAGGCCGACTTACACGAATTTAAACCGCTTGATCTCTCAATAATCTCGTCGTTAACGACTTCTCTAAGGTTTGATGGCGCGATTAATATTGATATTAATGAGTTCCAAACAAACTTGGTTCCATACCCGCGTATTCATTTCATGCTTTCGTGTATGCGCTGTGATCTCGTCGGCTAGAGCTTACCATGAGCAGAACTCGGTGTCTGAGGATCACGACTGCGGTGTTTGAGCCGTCGAATATATGGGCGGAAATGTGACCCAGACATGGGAAATATAAGGCTTGTTGTTTGATGTACCGAGGTGATGTGGTTCCTAAGGATGTTAATACTGCTGTTGGTTCCATCAAGACCAAACGTACAGTTCAATTTGTTGACTGGTAAGTTACTTTTTTTTGTTGTTTTTTATTAGTACGAGCTAACAGGAATTGGCTGACGTTACAAGTGATATACCCATACGACACGTTTAACCTTTTTTCGCCTTTCTATTGGTACTTATGACTCTTACGGGCCATATGATGTGACAAGTACCCTGGGTTAGTATACCGATACACGCACTATTTCTCTAAGACTGCATGTAGTGGAAGACCCATATAGCGCCCCTTTTTTTTTTCTATTAGCTGAAATTTTGTGGCACACCAACCAAACAAAACTGGCGCTATATACATAACG
>JAUTDX010001647.1:0-71816 GCA_030844895.1 Ambrosia x helenae | reverse complement strand
GTGGTGGTAGTGGTGGTGGACGGTGGTGGGTGGTGGTGGTGGACCGTGGTGGTGATGGACAATGGTGGTGGTGAATGGTGGTGGTGGACGATGCTAGGTGGTGGTGGTGGTGGACGGTGGTGATGGTGGTGGACGGTGGTGGTGGTGGTGGTGGTAGTGGGTGGTGGTGGTGGTGGGTGAGGAGAAGAGAAGAGGAGAAGACCTTTGAAGACCTTAGAAGACTTTGGTCCAAGTCTGCACTAAGAAGAGGTCAGGAAGAGCTTTTGGAGTGAAATGTCTTCCGAAAAACAAACAGTCTGCCCGCCCCAAACGTCTGCCCGCGTCTGCGTGGCGCAGACAAAAGAGGTCAGAAGTGCTTCTGGGAGAAAAAAAAACAAACACCACCTTTGTGTGTGTATCTTACGGGTGGACAAAGTATAGGGGGTATGTGTCCCTCAAAGAGCTTAACATTTTTCCCTCTTGGTGACTAATCACGGGGCACGTGTCGGGTTCGTTAACGCGTATTGATTCGGTCTCTCAACGCGTATCCTAATATTATTTTATGTATGTACAATTGTTAGGTTTTGGTCTTGAACATAACCGTCTCGCTTAATATTTATTTTGGTTAATTATTTATTATAAATTATAAAATAGTAATAGGATAAGAAAAATTTTGGGGGGTCTTAACCGGGTTGTTACAGCTCTTCATGGTTTTATGAAGCTCATGCTTGGCTCGGTTCGAGCCTACAATCTTGAGCTCAAGCTCGGCTCGCTAGCAAAATTAAAAGCTCGAGCTCAGCTCGGCTCAAGGTGATTTGAGAACAATCTCAAACGAGCTCAAAGCTTGGCTCGAGATCGCAAAAGCTCATCTCCCGAGTGTTATTAAATGGGCCTATGAAATAAGGACTTGGGCTTTGTAGATGTGGGATATAAATTATAAGAGATATATAAATAACTTATAATTATGTTTGGGCTCGTTTAGGCTCGCGAGCCCAATCGAGCTTTGTATATAGGACTCAAACTCGGGCTCGATAACTAAACGAGCCATATTTCATGCTCGAGTCGGGCTCGGGCTCGTTAAGGCTCGGTTCATTCGAGCTTTTTACCGAGCCGATCCCGGATAGCTCTCGAGCCGCTACGTGTCATTTACAACCCTATGTGCCACCACACCCTCTACTCTGTGCGGGACGTGGTTGGGCGTCACGACACAGAGATTGGGGTGCTGGCGGGGGAGAGTTCGGGAGATTGAGGATGATCTCTATCTGACGGGTCATACCTAGGATCCTATCCTCTATCGACTGGCAGAGTTGGGTACCCGTGTTTACGAGGCGGATCAGGGACGCGCTGCAGCCGAGGAGCGTGTTGCTGAGTTAGAGGCGAGAGTGGACGACCTTGAGGCTAGGATGACCGCCACCGTTGCAGCTTTGTCTGCTGCTTTCCCACCCCCGTCCCCACAGGATGTTCTATGTTGTGTTTTGATTTGTTAGTTAAAACTTGTAAGGCGGTACGCCGGTATTAATTTGTATGACATGAAACTTATTTAGTATGTTTAACTATTATTTAGAGATTCGGTATTTTGGGTTCCTAACTTGTCGTTGTGGTTGTTCCATGCATTTGTGATCTTGTGTTGTCATTTGTGTTGATTGTATATTTGTTTGCATGGTGCATATGTTGACAATATTATAGAGTGATAATTGTCTCATTCTTTTAATCGTGTGTATTTGAAGAACATGCCTCCCAAAAGAACTACGTCGATCGACTTCTGAGGAAGAAGCTTTTCCGACCACCTCAGCGGACCTAACCAGGGTAATCGCAGAGGCTATTGCACAACATGAAGCGAACCGCGCCGATTCTAGTGGCGGTTCAGGCGCTGCAGGCTGACGCAGAACCCAGGAACCTGAGACTGGTAAAGCTTTTGCCTACTCCTTCCTAGTCTTGATCGTATCTTATGCCGAACCTTTCATTGACGATCCAATCTTTCTGACGCTGCAGAAGTAGAGAATCCCATACGTGGGTGTTCCTACAAGACTTTCATGGCATGCAAGCCCTGGAACTTTCGTGGGTCAGAATGGGCGATTGGTATTGTCCGATGGATTGAGAAAACGGAGTCTGTGCTCGATATCAGTGGTTGCTCGGAAGACCAGAAGATCAAGTACGTCACTTGTACCTTCCAGGACGAGGCGCTGACATGGTGGAACCTACAAGTGCAGACCTTGGGTCGTGAAGCTGCCTACAATCTTTCTTGGACTGAGTTGAAGTCAATGCTGATGGACAAGTATTGCCCGCGGAGTGAGCTGCGGAAATTGGAGACCGAATTCTAGAATTTATCCATGAACAGGGCGGATATCACAGCCTATACCACCCAATTTCATGAGCTTTCTCGCCTAGTTCCACACATGGTTACCCCCCCGAGTTTAAGCGGGTAGAGAGGTACTTCTGGGGACTTTCTCCAAACATTCGTAGCATGGTTACCACTGTTGCTCCAGCTTCCATCCAGCATGCTGTCACCCTTGCTCACAACCTTACCGATGATGCGGTACGCATGGCTTCCTTGACCCAAAAGGAATCGGACAAGGGTGAAGGCACTGGAAACAAGCGTAAATGGTCCAACTTCAAGAAGGGGAAAGGTGCAGAGGGTAATTCCAAATGGTTTTTGCTTGAACATTTGGTCAGATTTTGCTAAAAGTGTTTTGAGATAAAATAACCATACGTTTGAGCAAAGTCTTGCAGTGTTCAAAGGTATCTTGACTTCATTGTATACTTAGGGCTGGCAAATCGTGTATACCTGACTTGTTAAGACACGATACACAAAACCTGACTACCTGTACACGAAACGAAAATTTTTCGTGTCTATTTTTTCATACATGAACCTGTTATTTTTTTTAACAGGTATACACGAAAAGTACATGTTAATACCTGTTTGTGACTATTATACTAATAGCATGTTTACGAACCGATTTAGTGAGACAAAATTTCCAAAAATTCACCAAATACCTAGATAATACCTGTTTCGATAACACCATTATAACACAGCAAACACCAATGAAAAACCTTCTCAACAACTTGCCAATCACAACAAACACCAATGAAAACACCAACTTTCGATAACACCACTGCTAGAGAATCAACTAGTGTATTTTGTACATAACCCACTGAAACCACAACCACATGAATCATCACCACTACAAGTCCCATTAGACAATCCACAACATTACCACATCAATCACCAATCCAAATAACATCTGTTGGCACTGAAAGTTAGCAATAAATATTCCCAGCACAACTGCCCTTATACTCTTCCAAGGACCAACAAATGTTACACCAATTCTATAAAACCACTGTTGGAGAATCAAAGTGGAGTATTTTCTGCACAAACCACTCAAAATAGAACCACATCGATCACATTTCTAGCTACTTTACCTCCATAATCTAAACTCCTTCCAGCTGCCCCCATTTCATCATTTCCACATTAAACATCCAATACCACCACTACATCAACACACTCATCACAATCATGCAACCTACCACCATTGGCTACTCAACTTCCTCTTGAAATCTTAGCAATAAAATCTGAGATAGAGTCTTTCTATTTAACAGATGATCCATCATCACTATCTTTCTCACCTCTTAAATGTTTTCCCAAACCTAAGAATGTTGATGAGTTTCTAAACATGAAACTCCAACAGGCTACCATGATTATTCAAGAACTATCCAAAGGGAAAGATAAGAGCACTGCTCAGGGAATCATGCAAACACAGCTTAACAATCGTAGTAAAATACAACAGTTTGCAATAGGTCTAAGCAAGTCCATGTCCGAGAAATATATAATTCCTGTGTTGGAGAGTCAATTGAGAGAAGAATTCATTGATCATATTATAAAGCTCAAATTTTACAATGTCACTAAAGGTCAATTTGCTGGTTGGGCTTCTGAAGAACTCAGAGCTAAAATACACAGAATTGAAGAGTTACTTAAACAACGTAATCAGAAAGTAACTCCACCTGACTCAAAGAAGGACAAGGAAAGTGATTCTAAAAGGGCTTTAAACTTAAAGAGAATGAGACATGAGTTAGTTGCAGCAAAATATGGTCATATGAAATCTGTTGCTAGATGGACTGAATCAGTTTTTGGTTGAAACCTACAAACTACTGGAGAAAAATAGAGAAAAGGATCCAACTCTCCCTAGAAAGCCAGTTATCCTGATGAAGAAGAACCTCCTCAACCCTTACACAGAAACGTAGGTCCTCAACAAAAAAAATCTTACCAGAGATACTATCAAACAAACAAAAAAGCTGAAGACAGATGATTAATTAAAAGATGGGAAAAAAAGTTTGTTGAAGACTAAAGAACTGATTTCCTGGAAAATCTGTTGTTTGTAGTAGAACAGTTGTTAACATAACAGATGTTATATTTGTGATGATATATATATATATATATATATATATATCAAAGTTATACTTTAATTAAAACATTTTCTTACTTAATCGTACCGCAGAGCTTTCCATAATTAGCTATCACACATTTACTGTTCCACCTCTTGTATCAACAGATGTTTGCTAACAATTGTTTCTCGAGACTATTTGAGAGTGTGTAACAGATATTATCTACTTGATAAAACATCAATATTAAAAACATCTCAATTCTAATTAATCTGATAATATTTACTTTGATTGACTATTTGGAAACAAAACACAAAATGTTTTATACGCCAACTAATGATAATATTCATAATAATCAAAATAATACGAAAGACATACATGTATAATCATAAACCTGATATATTTGAGAAGAAAACAAATAGATAACAGAAAGCTAATTCAACATTTCAAATATTACCAATCAAGTCCAAAAGTCATGACTTGAAATTAAGTACCATCTTTAAACAATGTTAATTATGTTCTCTTAAAAATGACATACACATGTTTCAAATTCAAACATTCCCAAAAATAAGTTTTTCTACTAAAGTTTCATAAAACATGTTACTCAACAACCACCTAACTTTTGATCTTAGATAATCTCTTCTGGGTTCTTTTGCAGGTAAAGGATAGCTCAGCAACATTTAAGATATCACAATTTTCAACACTTCTTTTTCCGTTGGGGCTTGTACCAGAATCCTTTAAAGCTTCGACAACGGAAAAGTCGGCGGTAACAGACACAACAACCTTGAAACAAATCACAAAAAAACTAACGAACTGTTAAAATCAAGAAAACAAACTCTGTCAACAGCTTAAAGCACTTGCAAAAATACATACTCACCTTTGACAAGACTTGGCAACCCCCTGTGAAGATTCGAAAAGGTTAACACACTTTAATTCACCATCTCCTTGACTGACCTAACAAGTGCTCATACACAAAAAATATAACAGTCAACTTCAATTTTGACAGTTTACATACGGTAGTCATTTTTAAAATTGTATTCCGAAACTTCAATCTTGAAAGCCAGCACCTTATCAACTAACCAAACTAATTCGTGAGGTAAACCTTCACTATCATCCAGCTTCAAATGTCTTTCTCTTATATCACTTGCAGATGAACCGACAATACTTGACACATCTCTGTCAAACAACACAAATGATACACTACCACTCTCATCCGGAACCCTCACTTGTACCTTGAACCTGAAATAGATAACTTACAATATGTTGAATGAAATCATATGAAACTTGAACAAAGTGTAAATAAATATTTTTCCTTACTTTGGTGTGATGGATGTACATTCACACTCGTATTTAGGACAAACCAAAGCAGTAACAGGAAAATTCAGAATTTCTTCAGAAATTTTTGTAGCATGTTGTAAATACTCTGATTTAGTTTGCACCTTTCTGAAACATTTCCTACACGCAACATAAAACCAACCAAAGCCTTACTGCACAATTTTTATAGTTGCAACCACGACACAAAACATTGCTTGCAATACAACAATATATTCAACAATGTTTTCATTTAGATATAAACAACAAAATAGATGTAACAAACTCAATGAAGAAATATGAAAGCTATGTAACAAATATTAAAACCATGTCTATCTCGCTAAGCTCATCAACGTGTTTCTTTTGCGCTACAACAATGAATTATTGATGCAATGGGTAAATAGACTGGGAGGAAACTAGTGTTTGATAAGTAGAACCAGATTCTTGTGCTTGTTTCTTAAGAAGACTAAAAAAAGGTAAAAAGAATTAGTATCCAAAATGACGTACAAGTCTCAAAAAAATGTCAAATATAAATTTAAAACATTGTCGCTTTGTACTGTCAATTGTTATAATTATTGTACCTCCTTCTTAGCTGGTTAACTTTATCAATTTCTTCATTGAGAAAGAGCCGAGTTTCATACTTGTCTCTTTGTATTGTCAATTGTTCTAAATATAACAATATACATATATTTAGTGACTTCATTTAACATTAACCGTTATTTTATAAAACCATAAATCTAACATAAATTACTTTTTCAGTCCTTAACATTCCCATGTTGTATAACAGCTATCACATGCTCAGTAGCCGTGTTATTAGAAATGAAGTTCTTAAATTGTATTGCATAATCATTCCACATGTATATCGTAAAATGGTACCTCTACATGCAAACAATTAATTTATGGTTGTAAATACATATACAAAAACGGGAACTCAAGATTTGATATGCAACATTTATTAGATCATTAAATAAGGCAGAACTCCAAAATAATACAATATCTGAGGAGTATATTCTTGATTTCATTTATTACACCACTTCATTAATTCTTGTCATTTATTGTACAAATGATTGTAGTGTATTAACTTTTGGAAACATAAGAATAAAAAAAATCTATAACAATATAAAGCAATACTTACTCATAATCTTGAAGATCAAAGTTCATCCGTTTGGTTTCTTTTGAAGGTTATCCAAACACATCCAAATCACCACACCAAATCACACTACCAGCAACATCTGTAACAAAAATAAAAAAATACAACTCTATAAAAAATCTATACTACAAATTAAAGCACCAAAAACTTCAGTAAATTGTTTATTGAAGTTTATTGTAACATAAAGAATAATAGAGCAACCAACAGTCAATAGTTCATTTGCTTCTCCTTTCAGAATATCTTTAAAAGGAATGAACCTAAACCTATACTTAAGACCTTCCCACCCATCAAAATGGCTGACAACAGTACAACGATAAAAATTGATTTTAAAATCATGTGCAACAACACTGTAGGGGTCTTTGTTTTCACCAACCCTGAATTTGGATAGAACAACAACATCATCCTCGTGAAGTTGTCTGTCAAAAACTTGTACCAAATAACCTTTAATACAGGCCTGAATCTTATCATCCTGAAAATAACTATAAACAAAAGATCAAGATAAATCACAACAATTTTCATAACATATACATATAACCATATGATGAAGATAAGAGAACAACATTAACCTCAAACAAAATATATAAATATAAACAATCACAGTTATTACGTTACCTCCTGATTGATCAATATAGCTCCATCTTAAAATTTTGATTCCATTTTCGTATGACTCGTCCCTTAATATACCAAATATCTTTGGTTGGGTTCACATCACAAATAAACTAAGATTATTGTTCTCCGCGTCCATTGACATGCTTTAAAAAAAATATTATCTAGATGAGAGGATGGTTAGGAGAAACTCTATAGAAATTTAAAAACTGATTTTATAAAGGGTTGTATTAGTTATGTGCTTATGTGGTTTTACCTATAAAGAAAGCTAATTGTTATGATTACGCCTGCAACATAATTAATTAATCATGTTTCCCTATTTTAATTTAAAACTTTCCCTGTTAAAAGTTCAAAACTTAGGCGCTTTAACAACTGCCAATAGATATGTATAACATCTTATTGTTAAGAGGGAAGCTCAATTATTGGTCTGAACATCTGTTCGTTACCTGAGATCAACAAACAGATGTTGCTGACTTCAACAGTGTTACATTAATGAATGGTCTACATATTTTTCTAAATATTTTAAGCTGATAAATGACATTATTATTCGCATCATACACGCATTATTGGCCTATCTCTATGCTTGACAACTTAACTTTTTTATGTCACTTACGACTCTACTATTATAGTAAGACTATATGGTGTGGAGTCGGTGAATGTGGTCGGGGTGCTGATTTGGCACTCGGTGCATAGGGGAACACCTCCCGAAAGAATTTTCGATGAGATCAGTGAAAATCAACCGATTGTACTGAACGATTTGATTGGTGGAGAAAATATGGACGTTGGAGGTTTTTTTTTTTAATTCAAACTTTATATAAAGAAGATGAGGGTGAAGATTAGACTATGAAGGTGAAGATGAAGACTGTGAAGGTGAAGAAGATGGTGGTTGTGACGACGATGAAGTTGCAGATCTGACGGGGATGAAGAAGATGAAGACTGTGAAGGTGTTTGTTGGAGATGGAGGGGATGAGGATGAGCTTGAAGATGAGATGGAGGATGAGCTTGAAATTGGAGATGGAGGATGATGAAGACTGATATATATGTATATATATATGTTTTATTTTCTTGTATAACTTAAAAGTATAAAATCTATATTAAATAGATTAAATAAAATAATAAAAAAAAGGAAGGTGGAAGGAATTGGAGGAAACCATTTCCAAACTTTAAGGGAGAAAATGAGAGAAATGACGTAACGTCGATGTGGCATTTAGAGAAGTTGGGGAAGAATGGGAGATGCTCTTCACACCATATAGCATAATATTATAGTAAGTACATAGATTATATATAGATATAGATAGATGTTTCCATTTGTTTTAACCAAAAAAAAACCCTGCAGCACACAAGGTTCAGCACCTAGTTTAACTAATCTAAATAAACTACATTTATTGTTTATTTATTTATGAACGTTTATATTTATTGAGAGAGGCTAACGTACAAAGTTTCTTAACATACAAAGTGTAAGAAGCATTCTCAGCCATTAGATTTAGGTGGTGGCAAGATGGTAATTAACAATCCTAATCATATTTGAGTTAATCTAACCAGGGTAAATTGGAAAAACACGTTTAAACATCTGTGAAATCATAACAACAGATGCAAAAATTTTCAACGATTGAACCTGATTTTTCATCGTTTTCAACTCGATTAAACGTTCAGAATGATTAAACAATTCGATTACAAACAAAATCAAAACGTATTTGCAAAAATAGAAAAAAAAACAGAGTATGATAAGTCAATTGATAAAATTAGTCGAATCATATTCAAAAATCACTATCAACGCATGTATTATTCACAGAAACGAACGATGTTGATAATAGAAGAAGAATTAAAGAAAAAAATGGCTTTCAAAAAAGTTTCAGACGATGAAGATCAGAAAAACATAAAACGCATTTGGTTTTTTTATAAAACGCATTTGGTTTTTTGAACACTATTTAAACTGGTTTTTACAAAACGCACTTGGTTTTTTGTAAAACACACTTGGTTTTTGTAAAACGCACTTGGTTTTTGTAAAACGCACTTGGTTTTTGTAAAACGCACTTGGTTTTGTAAAACGCACTTTGTTTTTGTAAAACGCACTTGGTTTTGTAAAACGCTTTTAGTATAAATAAAACTCACCTGACCACAACCAGGCACCACTACCTTCATCTTCATGAACCATACCATCACCTCCACCCACCTACAGCCACCATCGTCTAGAGCCACCCGATACCACCACCACCCGGGTTCTCCACCAGACCTACTCCTGAAACCACCCATTGAACCACGTACCACCCACGTGCACCATCATCAACAACGAGACCCGACCCTAGCCTGAGAACCATCACAATCCCGTCTTCAATCAGCCACCAGAAACCCGAGATCTGGAATCATCTGACCGAGAACCCCAACCTGGACTCGATTCTGCTTGTTACGCCACTGTTGCTGTTTATTGTTGATGTTTTCGGGGTCATAAGGCCGCTGCAGTTACCAGAGGGAGCTGAGAGAGAGCGTGAGGTAGAGAGAGAGGGAGGCAGGTTTAGAGAGAGAGAGTGAGGTCTAGAGAGAGAGAGTGGTGGTGGTAGTAGTGGTGGTGGTGGTGATGGTGGTGGTGGTGGTTAATGAACGATGAATGATTTGAAGGAACATTACCTTTTACCCCTTTTAAATCAACCAAGATTGGGTTAGTTAGAGTTAACTAGGGTTTACACATGTCAAGATGTGGTGACTTCTTATACTTTGTAGGTTAAGGATACTTTGTATCCTATACTTTCTCATATTTATTTATTAATATTTATTTTGCTTTAAAGTAGAAAATATATCAATATCCTTTCCTGCTTCTGTTCTATCCTTCTCTCTCTCTCTCTCTCTCAATAAATACAAAGATTATTACGATCAAACAATTTGTTCTCTCTATTCATAAATCCCTCTTTCACTATCTTAACCTAATTCCACCTACAATTCATCAATCAGATCTTCTTCATCAAATCATCCGATCGCTCTATTCTTTCTCCGATTGATGATAATATCCTTTCTTATTATTGCATCAATTCGGTGCGTCATTAACTGATTATCGTAATTATCGATTTCAGTTTCCTTTATTAATATTATTATGTTATTGTTCCCTGATTTTTATTTATTTATTTATTTTGTATAATTATTATTATTGATTATACGTAAATGTGAGTGGTTTTGTGTAATGAATTCAGCTTGTCGGTCACATGCAGGTGATGAAATTGAGACTGATTAGGTGATTTAATGTATAGTTTGTGAAATTGTGTGTTGCATTGGTGAGTTGACTTGAGTCAACCATCCTGTTGTAGGTTTTTTTTTTTTTTTTTTTTTTTAATATTTGTTATTTGATGTGAAAAGTAAAGTAACTTTTTTTTTAGGCTTTTTATGTCAATTTCACACATTTCATGTCTTTTTTTGTGTGTGTGTTTCTCATGTTTGTTATGAATCTGGCGAAGAAATTAGTTGGTTATTTAATTGTTTATGTATATAATTTTTATATTTATTTTTAATTCCGCCTCGAGCTTACGCCTTTTGAGGCGAAGGGAAAACGCCTCGAAGGTCGAGAGCGTTTTTTAAAGCTTTGATAGCGAGAACATGTCATGGTAAAGTTACGGGACCCACAAATACCCTACTAACCAATGAGATCAGTTAGGTCACACCTTGTGATGGGACAGGTAGTTTTTGAGAGGGTTATGGTAGGAAACTAGTGGAAGCATGATTCGAACTAACTTTTAGGAGTGTGATCATAATTTTTGCCTAAAAAAACATTTTTTTTTAAGTTGGGCGGTCACTGCCCTGCGGGATAGTGTAGGCCCGCCACGGAATGTGAGTGATTTTGTATAATGGATTCAGCTAGAGGGTAGATGCAGGTGAAGAATTACATTGGGGATTTTTGCTTTGTTGACTTCTGAAGTTGACCTGAGCCAACCATTATGTTGTAGGTATAAAGTGTGGTTTTTTTTATGTGTGTGATTGATTTGTTAATTAGTATATGAAAGGGATATTTTTGTTTAACCTTAGGTTAAAGGAAGTCAATTATGGGTTTCTGTAAATAAGTTTATAATTTGTTTAATGTGGGTTAGAAAGTAACTTTTTCGGTAACTGTGAGAACCCGTTACGGAAAACTCATGGGACTGACAATACCTTATTAAGTATTAAACAACAGGATTAGGTAACTCGCAGGTTGTAGGAAACCAGGGGAAGCAAGATTCGAACTTAAGACCTCTCATACAGGGGTATCAGGATTTAGGTGCTTACCAGTGCATTGCCACTTAAAAGGTTATGAGAAAGTAACTTGAACACAGTGTTAGCTGGACGCTGGTCTGTGCAATGTCCCACACAAAGTTATTGTCTTTCATCTATAAGACACTTTGAGTCTTGTTTATAATGATAATGTTGAATAAGTAACATTGTCATATGTTGTAAAAAGGTCGAGAATCCTCGATTTGTCGTGGGAAAAGTGGTGGGCCTTTAATTTCAGTCTATGAATGTATGATTTTATAAAAAGGGCTTTGGTGTCTGTAATATGTATATTTTGTTCTTAGCTTCTTGCTTGTGGTTAATAAATTTGTTTCATTTCGCTGGCCAAAAAAAAATTGTCGTATGTTCTATCGGTGATGAAAAGTTTGTCTTTATTAAGATATGATATAGAAGTTTTTAGTTCTCAGTGACGTCCAAGTTGGTAACACATTCTACCAGTTGTCCAGCTTATAACCACTAGGTGTCTGCAAGTGTTTAGCTTTATTCTGAAGGTGTGGTTAACTTGTTATAGTATTTCTGTTTAATTGAGTCAGCAGTGTTCGACTCACTGTTTGGGTATCCAATGACTAGGATAGAATATTGTACAATGTTTGCGAGATTCTGAATTTAGCAAATATCTGACATTCTTCCGGATTATTTATTCAGGTTCAGTTTTAATAAAATGAAAATACTATATGGCTTGATATCTGACTTTTTACCTTAGAAGAATTTCAAGATTTTTTCATCCATTTTTTGGACAAACCAGTGCTATATTGTCTGTTTCTGTTTTTCTAAATATATCTCCCCATTTCTGTGTTGATAGTGAAGATGGAGGTAGTATTTCCAAAGGAAAATCAAATGAGTAGATATGCTACAATTGCTACTAATGAAATAAATGTGAGGCAAAAAGTCTTAACTATTGTTCCTGAACTTGAAAGAAAGAGAAAGGTTCAAAAGCTTATGAATTCTCAAAAAGGGGATGACCAAGGGTCATCGAAGAAAAGGACGAGAGCTTCTAGCCATAAAGAAATGTTCAGTAGTAGCAGCGGTCCACCTAAAAGATGTTTTTCTGGCGAATCTGAAGAGGAAAATGCAAATGTACAGTTCCGGAAGGGCACATTAACAACCAAAACAAAGAAAATAACCATGACAGTGAATACTCGTGGAATCAAAGGTTATTATAAGATAGCAAAATGCTCCTTAAGCAAGAAAACGTTTGTGAAAGTTGAAAATGATGATGACTCCGATGAGGATAATAACGAGGAAGAAGATGACGACGACGATGATGATGACGATGACGACTGTGACTTCATTCCGTATCGAACACATAGAAGACCAAAGGCTTCAAAATATAAAAGAAAGAATGGTAAAGCTTGCAGAACTTCAAATGAGAAATTAAACTCCAAAGGTGACTCAAACGAGAAAGCATCATCAAATAAAAAACAATGTGTGACAACCACTAATTGCGAAGATAACCTGGAGGATGAGGAACTCATAGACAGCAAGAAGAGCAAACAAAATGATGTTATCAGTAGTCCGCATGATGTACTGTTATCAAGAAGCCGCCGTGTTGTTTCTACTGAAAACAAACTTAATAAAGACGGCATGTTATATGTTGACTGGGAGTATGATGAAGAAAATGAGTATGGTACTGGAGATGAAGAAGAAGATGATGATGATGATGATGATGATGATGATAGTGATTATGATGCAGATGAAAATGTATTATTGACGTCAATGGAGCTCCATGAGCTGAATAATGTTAATTCGAAAGGAAGTATAAAAGGCAGGAGAGTGGAAAAGGATGTCGACTTCATAGAAGGAAAAAAACAAATGTCTTTTATGAAATCTAATCCCAGTAGAAGCAGTAGTTCAAATGATACGATAATGAAAAGAAGAAACAAAGATACAGGCGATTGTAGTTCTGCTTCATCAGGTGGCACGCCAAGTACCAGTATCAACGTCAAGGTATAGATTCTCTCTTTGATCATCTTGCATGTATATACGGTAGTTTCTCCCTTATAACCACCACTATAATCTACCAGGATCAGAAAAATGGAAACGAGCATTTGAAGTGTCATCAGTGTAAGAGAAATGATAGAAAGATCGTTGTTCCCTGCATCAAATGTGATAAAATAGTATATTGTATCCAGTGCATCAGACAATGGTAACTCCTTAACTAACATCCTTTCTTTCAGTGTGTTACTGTTTCCATTTTCTCGGTCCTAATATCACATGATATTCTTTTCCTCGTCAATGGATTCTATCGCTTGACAGGTATCCTCAGTTAGAAGAAGAAGAAATAGCCGAGTTATGTCCCTATTGCCGTGGAAACTGCAATTGCAACTTGTGCTTACATGCAAATATAAAGGTTTGCTATGTTTTGTGCAAACATGAACATGCTATTAAATGTTACGTTATAGACATCTTATTTTGACACTTTTCTGAAAAGCAGATGCCAAGCATAGATCTCACTGATACTGAGAAGTTGCAGCATCTCCACTATGTTATTTCCTCACTCCTCCCGTTTGTAAGACAAATACGTGAAGAACAAGATAAGGAGATAGCGGTGGAAGCACGTATTCGTGGTAATCATTTCAAAGATCCTTGGTAACCTTTTATATTCTATGCAAAATAAAAAAAAATTAGTGAAGGTGTTCCTTTGTGTGCACAGAGGTACCAGAGTCTTCAGTTACAATATGGCCGTCTAACTGTTCTACTGAGGAACGTGTTTATTGGTAATTCTCTTCAATATATCTCTGTAAAATGATTGACTATATTTTTTTCAACTACTATAATTCTGTGTCTGCTGTTTTTTACATGGAGCAGCAACTTCTGTTCAACATCAATCATCGATCTTCATCGTAGTTGTCCAACGTGCTCATACGAGTTGTGCCTTAGTTGCTGCCATGAGATACGGAATACAGGTCTTGTTGGTCTAAGAAAAGTCGCCTTTGGGTACTCAAATAGAGGTTCTGATTATATTCATGGGGGAGATCCACCACAAAATTCTTTACATGTAAATAGTCCAAATGGCCACTGTGATTCTGAAGTTAAATGGGTGGCTAAAGATGATGGGAGTTTGTTTTGTGCTCCAAAGGAAATGGGTGGATGTGGTGATTGTTTATTGGAGCTCAAGCATATCTTACAAGAGGATTGGCTATCGACTTTGGAAGCAAAAGCGGAGTTATTATTAAATAAATTCAAAATTGAACAACCAAACTTTATGACAAGTTCTTTTACAACCGGTGGCGAGACGTATCTTAAAGCAGCTAACAGAGAAGAGTCAAATGATAACCACCTATACTATCCTACTTCCAAAGAAGCCCTCAGTGGTGAGGAACTCATCCGATTCAGACACCATTTGGCTAAAGGTGAACCTGTAATTGTTAGGAAGGTTCTTGACCATACACCTGGTTTAAGCTGGGAGCCCACTGTTATGTGGCGTGCATTATGTGAACATGTGGATCCAAATGTCAGTTCGAAGATGTCACAAGTGAAGGCAATAGATTGCTTGGCTGGTTGTGAGGTAATTATGGCTTCTCATATGTGTAGATGCTGTCAGCTGTTACTTTTAGTTACCTGTGGTTCGATTTGGGTTAAAAGATCAGCTAATATGTGAATAGGTCGAACAGGTCAAACGTGTTGAGAGCCGCCCAAAATCTATTCTTAACGCATACAACCTCAATTGTTTTATTTACAGTTTCAGGTCAATAGTGTAATAGTATAGATCAATATAAGGCGGTGTCTTATTGCTTTATTTGAAGTGTAATCTGCGATGCTAAAGTGAACAAAGTGTTTTCATTTGCAGGTTGAAATTAGTACTCGGAAATTTTTTAAAGGTTATGAAGAAGGAAGGCAATATAAGAATTCGTGGCCAGAGATGCTGAAGCTGAAGGATTGGCCACCATCTGATAAGTTTGAGGATCTTCTACCACGCCATTGTGATGAATTTATCAGTGCATTGCCTTTCCAAGTGTACACTGATCCGAGAGCAGGTTTTTTCAATCTTGCTGTAAAGTTACCGCCAGGTGTCCTAAAACCTGATTTGGGTCCTAAGACATATATTGCATATGGAATGGCTGAAGAACTTGGGAGAGGGGATTCCGTGACTAAACTTCATTGTGATATGTCCGACGCTGTATGATTTTATATTTATTTTTTCATTCCTAAACACATACACTTTTAGGGTAAGTCGTCATCATCTTGCATAAATTGTGATGTGCAGGTGAACATACTGACACACACAGCTGAAGTATCAGTGAGTGATGATCAGAAGATTGCAATCCAAGAGTTAAAGAGAAGACACCGGGCTCAGGATGAAAGAGAAAAGAATGGAACACTTTTTGAATGTGTTACTGGATCTACGGTAAAGAAAGAAGAACTTTCTACAGTTAAGGAAGAAGAGTATAATAATGGTTCAAGCATAAACAAAGAGGTTGTCACATGTGATCAACCTAGTGGTGTTTCACATGATTTTGCTCCACAAGCAGATGCTTCTGAGGAAACAGCTGGTGCCCTTTGGGATATCTTCCGAAGAGAAGACGCAACAAAGTTACAGGAATATCTATTGAAGCACTCCAAAGAATTTCGACATATATATTGTTGTCCTGTTGAGCAGGTATATCTACTTACAATTTGCTAATTTTGTTTTTTATACATTTGATATTAATGTATGATAAGCAGCTAGTATGTAGTTATGTACTACTAGAATTTTTTTAATTTTTTATTTTGGCAAACCTCTTGAGGGTTGACGTGCTTTTTGTAGGTTTATCACCCAATTCATGATCAATCATTTTACTTGACGTTGGAACATAAACAGAGGCTAAAAGAGGAATATGGTTAGTACCTGTCCATTTAGTTTCTGCCATGTATTATCCATAAACTATTAACTAATTAGGTAACTGTGTATCTTTTAGGTATTGAACCTTGGACCTTTGAACAAAGTCTGGGAGAGGCAGTTTTTATTCCTGCTGGATGTCCACACCAAGTGCGAAATCTCAAGGTAAAGTTCTCTCTCTCTCTCTTTCACGCGTTCACACTGTCACACACATACACATACACAGACACAGACACATTCGCGTACACGTACAAAAAAAACATATTAGTTTGTATAATGATGTTCCAATCAGTTCACTGCTATAGTGTTACATATTTTATATCAGTCTCCTGTGTCTCATTCTTGAGAGTGCTCTCTCTGGTGATTGGTTGCTTAGTATAAAAAGGCGCCCAGTGAGGCATTCATCATGCCACGTTAAACTATCCTAGGTGCAGCGATTTGCTCTCTCTGGCGATTTGTTTCTTGAATTCTATCACTTATTACCTAAATAATATGAAGCATCGGTCCATAATTTCATGGTTCTTTCTTCTCCTGTTCACATATCTTGAATCTTCGGTTCATGGCTCCTCCTCGTCAGTTACAACAATCACCACCATACCCAGTGTAATCCCATCCGTAGCCTCAAGCTATTGATGTAGCCTGAGGAGGGTGGGATGCTTCCGGTGAGACCCCAACTCCAAAACATAGAAGTCAAATAGAAACAAATATAGGCACATAGGTACTCAAATAAGTAGAGAACATAGTTTACTAAAACTTTCTCCCCATCAGTCATCAGTTAATCTTCCTTATTTCAAGGTTTTTCGCGGCTCTTGCTTTATCTCTCTCTAGAAGTCTTAGCAAGTGTTTGTTGAAAACTGCTCAACTCCTGACTTTTCAATTGCACAATAAATATTTCTTTAGTAGTTGGGCAATGTTGCATTTGTAGAAAAAAATACATGTTATTGATTAATTTTATTGTATTTTGTTTATTTATTTATTTGAATTTTAGCCCCCCACCCACACACACACACCTACACTAAAATACACCTATCAAATCCACACCAAAATAGAGTGAACACCCGGTACCACTAGGTCTAGAGGCCATCGTAGAAAACAAAAGCAAAACATCGTAGCACTAGGGAACGTTGTTATATGTTGCAAACACTCACCGTGTTTTATAGTCTACTTTTGTTATATAAGTAAACTATTTGATGTATACGCCATTAAGTTAAAAAAAATTGACGTATCGTCCCTTAGGGACATGGTGTGGTGGTAAAGTGCATGTATAGGAGTATGGTAGTTTGTCGTCAAAAAAACATTGAGGCATAAGTAATTTTAAAGCTCTTTGTTGAGTGAGAATGCAATTTACAACTTATTATGACCCATTTATAAATTGGTCGTGTTTGGGTTATTTAACCTGTTTAAAATTAGAATGCAAATCTTAAAAGAATAGTAAGTTGTAAGTTCAACCCATCATCTAGTATGTGGCCCATGAAATTTGTTACAACTTATCACCCTTTAGACTTTGTATGTGGTAGTTTAGTTAGTGAGTGTCATATCTATAGAGTGAGGTTCTCACTAACTCACTAAAGGTGTGTAATCATCATCATCTTCATACTCGGTTAATCCCGCCAATAGTAAAGCTAAGGCATGGTATGAACTATGAAGGGGTAAGATGTAGACAGTGGCAGAGCTTTTAGAAAATTTTCGGTGGGGGCAAAAAGTCACAGGACCCTTAAACGGGGCACCGTCCGACCCCAGTAAAGCTCCACCCATGGATGTAGACAACATTGCTTCTACCCCATTTGAATAGAGAGACTGCTTCAAATGAGACCTCCGACTCGATAGTAGTTTTGCATCATGCCTTAGACCTAAGGCACATAACACTTAACATTTGGGATAAGCCCGATTGGTATATTACCCCGTGTCTTTTGGCTCCTATGTTGGCCACTGCTCGGTGTCAAGAGGGTTGTAGTTGGTGTGCAGGATAACCTTGCCCTTTGTAGGAGTCTCTGATACGTAGATGGACGACATTGGGTTTGTAATTGTTGTGTGCTCCAAGTGTGTGTAAATGTTTGTTCGAGCAAGCTTTGTCCAAATGGACGGGGAGATTGATAGTGACATTGCACATCGCATTCAGGCTAGATGGTGTAAGTGGAGAGCAGCCGCTGGAGTTTTGTGCGATAAGAGGTTCCCAACTAAATTAAAGGGAAAATTTTATAGGGTTGCAGTTCGACCTGCTATGCTTTATGGGACAGACTGTTGGGCCATCAGAAAGACACAGTCACGAAAGATGGAAGTGGCAGAGATGAGAATGTTGAGGTGGATGTGTGGTCACACTAGGTTAGACCGAATTAGAAATGAGGTTCTTAGGAAGAGGCTAGAAGTGGCTAACATATCAGATAAGATAAAGGAGGGGAGATTAAGATGGTTTGGACATGTGAAGCGGAGACATATGACAGCTCCAGTCAGAAGAGTGGAACACCTTACGGTGGAGGGAAGGAGGAGTAGAGGCAGACCCAAATTGACTTGGGTTGATCGGATTAGGCAAGATTTGTTAGAATTGCACCTCTCTGAGGATATGGTCCAAGATAGGAATTTGTGGAGGCTTAGGATAAAAGTTAAAGATTTCTAGGAATTAGGAGAAAATGTCTTTTGGGCCGGCTTAGGGATGGTCTCTATGCATATGTGTGTATATATATATATATATGTTATATTATGTTATGCTTTCACTACTTTTTTAGTGTTTTTGTGTTTGCCTAATTATTCATAAATATATAGTGTGCGTTTGTTATTCGAGCTGGGGTCTCTCTGGAAGCAGCCTCTCTATTTTTAAAGATAGGGGTAAGGTTTGCCTACATCTTACCCTCCCCAGACCCTACTAATAACGTCGCTATTTGTGGGATTTCCTGGGCACGGTTGTTGTTGTTGTTTAAAAAAAACAAAGCTTGCTCTCTTGTTACTAGGACAACGCGTCCTTCAATGGCGCACTAAGACTACATAATGTGGTTTTTTCAAAAAGGGATCGAAAGTTTTTTTCCTCGATTTTAATAAGCAAAATGTTGTATATATACACACAAATTAAATTAAATATTTTAATTGAAACTTTTTAACAGCTCTTTTCAAACGCCAATATAAAAACAACCGTTGGCGATCAAAACTGTCCACGTCAGACTCTCCATTTGGCTCGTGCCTGGAGGTGCACAAAATCGAGTTTTTTGAATACCCGGGTTTGGGTATGACCGGGTAGGGTATAACCGGGTATTACGAAATAACCGGGTCGGGTTCGGGTAGGGTATTTTCGTGAAAAGCCATACCCTATATACCAGGTTCAGGTCGGGTTTGGGTTCGGATTTTCAATACCCGGTTTTGGGTATACCCAGTTTCGGGTACTACAAACTTATTTTCAAGTAAGGGTGTGAATTTCCGACAAGACCCGAAAACACGACCCGAACCTAACACGAAATTAGCGGGTTTAGGTTTAGTCTAAATGGGTTCGGGTCATGTTCGGGTCAACCCGGTTGGCGGGTTGACCCGTTTAACCTATTTATACTATATATTGTTTTTTTACAATATGTTTTATGTTAAAAATTAAATTGGTTAGGTATTTTATGATACACTTATAACTTAAAATAGAAATTGGTATGAGATTTTATAAATAAAACATAAATGTTTTATATTTGTAGTAAAATTTTAATTTTAATACATTAGTTTGCGAAAAAAAAAATCAGGTTGAACGGGTCGGGTTCTGGTCAACCCAAGAATATTCAGGTTGGGTTCTCGTTCATATAAAAATTTCGGGTTCGGGTCGGGTTGGATCCACCAACCTGCGAACCCGGCCCATTAAGCACCTCTAAGTACAAGTGATAAAAAAACATAGATAGTTAAGTCTTCGTTGATAACGGAGTAATTCATCGTCTTTATTTAACGCCTTCGTTTGATAATAAATACCGGGTTTTAAAATACCCTACGGGTAGGGTCGGGTCGGGTATTAAATACCCGGGTTTTAAAATACCCGGGTTCGGGTAATTTTTCGGTTTCGGGTATTTTGTGCACCTCTACCCGCGCCAGTGGATATTTCCATTCCATTTGCCCCACACTAGCCACATGGCCCATTTTCACGTCAACTCATGTGTAGCCTAACAACGACTTAATGTGTGTTGTGCTTAGAGGTGAAAAAAAAACCGGTTCCAGAATTGGAACCGTGGAACGGGACCGGTTCCAGTTTCAAACCGGTATACAGTGGAACCGGTTCCGGTTCCTCTAGGAACCATCGGTTCCAGCACCGGTTCCACTATCTTAGCCAAAAACGGTTCGGAACCGGAACCAGAACCGGAACCGATCTCAAGAACCGGTTCCATCGTTACAATAGGCCAAATTCATTTTTTTGATCGTTGGGTTCATTTATAGCCGTTAACTAGCCTTCTTTTCACCCAAAATCACCATTTTACCACCCTTTTTAGTATAAATAGGTTTTCGATGTTTTGGTTGATCACAACACTAACGCAAAAAGAAACAACCCGGAAACGCAAAAACCGCTATCGTATAAACTTAATATTGTGTTCGCTTTGCTTTTACCACATCATTCCGTGGCTTCATCTTTAAACCCATACCAAACCGGTTCTACAAACGAGCCTACCGTTGTTTAAATTTTCGAGACGACACGAAACGCCGAACTTTTTGGCGAAAATGGTTATTTCGACTTGTGTCTTATGTCGAATGGCGAAAAAAAGCACGTTGTATAAAGTTTTATGTTTATTTTTTTTGCCCACGGTTTTTTTTTTAATTGTGCTCGCAAGAACCGATTCCGGAACCGAAACCAAACCGGACCGGAACCGGTCTTTGGAACCGGCGGAACCGACACTGTAGCGGACCGGTTCCTTAAAAAAACCGATTTGTTCACCTCTAGTTGTGCTCCCATGTGATGTGGCTGTTGGTAAGGCCCACTGCAGTCTTATTTCTCACAAGTAATTCGGGGTTAGATTTCTGTCACAAATAAATATATGGTTGTGTGTGGGTTCATTATTTTAAATTCTCAACCAATAATGATTTATGCCCGTGTGAAAAAAAGTGCCTGTGCCTGTCGATACACAACTATTGAATATATATATATATATATATATATATATATGGCAGGGCATAAAAAAATCTAATAATTTAACATATTTAAAAAAATTATATACTTGTTTATAACAAACTAAAATAGGGAGTGGATAGTAATTCCACGTAACTAATTGCGCTACGTGTATGTTACTTTTTATATATTTGCTTAACTACACACTATCCATAGTTTCATGAAGAAAAATATTGGGCCAAGCCCGATCCACAAGGTTGTATCTTGAACAGGCAAACTAGGGTTTTCAAATAGAGGTTCCTAACTTCTTTTCTCTATTCGCAACTTCCTTTCTTGCATTTGGATTTTCTTTAGCTTTAGAATCGACTGTCGGATGGAGGCTCTCCTACGCTTGATCAAGACTACCCCTAAGTGCCTAGGCGTTTGCTTGACTCACCTCTGATTACACGCATAACTAGAAAGTACAATCACAAGGAATATGAGGCCTTAAACAGTTAAATCGGCTGAGATATCGGTGATATATCAGTCAAGAATATCGTTTATCATCTCAGTCATCGGCCCTAAGAAGTAATCTCAGTCAAGAACATCGTTTATCATCTCAGTGACGATAATATCGGCCGATATTGACTTCAGAAATCTCAGCTATGTCACCGAAATCTCGGTTTCTTTCTTTTTGTTTTGTTGGCCCATTTTGATTATGTGATCGTGAATAAGATAACAAACCTACAACGTACTTCGTCTTTCTTCTTTTCTATATACTCTTTTTCTTCCTTATGAGTTCGTGCACTACTTTTCTTAGCGGCTGCACTTTTCTTTTTTAAGGCTTTGACAGAAACCCTAGAAGGGTTATATTATCAGTTTTTTTTTTGTTTTATTTAGTTGTTTTCACTTTTTATTTGTTGAGCTTTTTAGTTTTAATTGTTGAGCTTTTTCAAGTCTCTTAGAGCATTCACAGTAGAGCCTCTATATTATTGTGAGAGGGGCCTCCATATTATATATAGTGTGTATAAGTGGTTGTGAGTAAAGGAGATAGAGAATATATAGAGAAGTTACTGTTCATCAGTAAATTTGATATGGAACTGTTCATCCTCCATAATTGTTTAATATTTTTTTAAAGTGGTTGTGAGTAGATGAGAGAGAAAAGGTAATGATAAAAGTATAGAATAAATATTATTAAATAGAAAGAAGTAAGAAAAAGTAGTGTTTTTAGAGTAATTATGGAGAAAATATGGAGAAGCTACTGGGAATGCTCTTAGAGCATTCCCATTAGGTTCTCCATCTCCATTCACTCACAACCACATATTACACTAAAAATCACTTCATTTCTCTCTCATTCACTCACAACCACTTTCAAAAAGTATTAAAAAATTATAGAGGGTGAATAATTCCATATCAAATATAGAGATGGACATTAACTTTTCTCTCTTCTCTACTCACAACCATTTACTACCACATATCAAAATATGAATGCTCTTAGTATTTATATTTATTTAGTGGCTTTAAACCTATCAATGTATCAATACTAAAATTGTTTTTGTATAAATTATTACTCTTAACTTTAAAATTCTGACTTGAATATATTTTATTTTCCCTATATGAATTATTATAACTATAAAATCTTATCAGTCTGCATATACCGATATCTCACTGTGAAATATCGGTACTTGACTGATATTCGGTATTTTACCGCATTAACGGCTTAGATGAGGCGATGCTTTTAAGTAACAAGGAGCATGAGCATCATGTCTATCAAAAAATCAAGGTTGGATTGTGTTGAAAAAAACATTGCATTTCAACCATTCTAGCTTAACGATACATTGCATTTCGACCACTATCTGGCCGAACAATCCGTTTCATCTCCACTTCCATACTACATATCACATGTGAGGTAAGTCAATAGGGTTCTCTTAGAAGACACAGATATGTTGGTATGATGTCCATGACTATATCTTTTTCGTCGTGGAAATCCAAGAATAAAAATGTATGTTTGGTCGAGTGATAAATTACTAACTATTGGATTCATACACGGACCGGTGGGAGTGTGGAAAAAAAATACTACGATAATTTCAACATGACTGGCTTTTTCATGATTTCCAATTGACAAGCAAATCACGAGTTGTCGCCCATTCATGCTGTCGGTTGGTTTTCACGATAACTTTTAGGTTGTCGAATTTGATTTCTTATTAAAGTATAATATTGCAACTTTGAAAACTTAATAACATATCAAAATTTCCTCTTAAAGAGCATTCTCACTTTTCTTTAATCTTCTATGCATTTGCTTTGTGGGATATGACGAATAACAATATTGTCCACATAGAGATCGTTCAAAATCAACCTTCTTATTCTTATGGGGATAGTGTGGGGTTAATTGTTATTGTCGTGCACTAGGGAGTCTCTCCTACAGAGCCGATAAACTCAACGCGATCCTTGAAGAACTACATATGGTGTTACTATGGTGTTACTCGACGCCCCTGTAAGAAAGCGTTGGTAGCACTGGTTGTAGCCATCAACATGAAAAAGTCAATCCAACATGATGACTCTCATCAATCCATGCAGTTGATTGGTTTTCACGTTTAATTTTTAGGTTAATGTATTTGATTTCTTATAAAAGCAACGAATTGCAACTTTGAGAACTTAATTCAATAACATATCAAAATTTCCGCTTAAAGAGCATTCTCACTTTTGTGCATTTGCTTTGTGGGATACGACAAATAACAGTTTTGTCATAGAGATCGTTCAAAATCAACCTTCTTATTCTTTATGATGGAGACAATGGGGTTGGCTGTTATTGTCGTGGGTGTTCCTCCAATAAAGCTGACAAACTCAACGCCATCCTTGAAGAACCACATATCGCCATCCTTGAAGAACCACATATGATGTGTTAGGTGACAAAAACTCCATTAAATCAGGATGATGGTTACTATGGTGTTATTCGACCCTCCTATAAGAAAGTATTGGTAG
This sequence comes from Ambrosia x helenae, assembly GCA_030844895.1. Classification (NCBI taxonomy): domain Eukaryota; kingdom Viridiplantae; phylum Streptophyta; class Magnoliopsida; order Asterales; family Asteraceae; genus Ambrosia; species Ambrosia x helenae. The sequence continues at coordinate 47,312 of JAUTDX010001647.1, read as the reverse complement.
TACTGGATGTAGCTATCAACATCTTGTAAACATGAAAAAGTCAATCCAATATGATGACTTCTCAAATTATGAGGGGTATGTGCGTTCTAATGATGACCTCAAGATCAAAACCGATCGACAGAATCTCAAAATGCAGATTATGCCAAATAAAGTCATAATGTTGGAGGTGACGGATAGCCAATTAACGAGGCCAGGTTCTTTTCAAGACAGATAGAGAGTGACGATGGGGCAAATAACCCCATTAACATTCATACATGGATCGGTGGGAGTGTGGAAGACGCGTGGAAAAAAGACAATAAATCTCAACTTGATTTTGGATATTTCTTTTCATTAATCAATAAGCCTTTTCATTAATCAATAAGCAAATCACAAAGCTTCAACAATTTATGGGTTGATTAGTTAACACATTCAAATTCTTAGTTGTCAACCCAATTTATATATCAAGAATATTCTTTTTATGCATTTTATGCTTTCGCGTTACGAGACACGTGGCAAATAGCATGGGTGTTCATACAATGTCCGTTGAAATAACAGCCAACCGATGTTGCTGCTTTAAGATCTTGGTTCATGGTCGGTTTTGACGATTCAACAATTCATCCCCGTTTGGAACTTGGAACGAGTCGAGTAAGGTGACTGGGCTTACGAGAACATAAAGAACAAAATAAGCTACTATATTTTTTTGTTCATAAATGGTATAAATTTGACATTTATTGCTTCACGTCGAAACTCAAAAACATATGGATAAATTCGTTAGAATTTTCTGTTTGTATATAACCCACACATGTGTAGGTTATACATACAAACAAAAAATATATATATAGAGAGAGTAAAGATCTTGTACAAAGTGTTTTTTTAGTAAGAACTGTGAGAATCAAATGAGGGTATTTTTTTTTATTTTTTTTTTTCGATTTTTTTCCCCATATTGTTAAACATGTATTATTCATCTAGAAAGTATGTTTAAGCACATGGGGTGTAGAGTAATTACATAATTACTCTAGTGTAAACTAATGTATTTACTTTAATGACGTAATTACACTAAAAAATTTTTTTTTTTGTATTATTCATCTAGAAAGTATGTTTAAACACACGGGGAAAAAAATTCTAAAAAAAAATATAAATTTTTTTACCCCCTTTGATTCTCACAGTTTTTACCAAAAAACACTTTGTATTTGATCTTTACTCTCTATCTCTCTCTCTATATATATATAAAGAAATTATGATTTTTCATAGACATTAGTGAGAATCCACCATGGGATGGGAATTTGATTTCGTTTGATATTGGTTCATTACAATACTGTTCCGATATCATTACTCAGTATAATTTACACTGCCAAATTTGGGTACACTCCAACAAAAAGAGAAAACAAAGTCGTGATATGCCCAAAAGCATGTCGATACATGTTTTACATCGATCGAAAACCATAAGAACGAGTTTTGTACCATTGTGAATATTGGTTCAATTCACTTCGGGTCATCATGCCCTCGTGACATCGATGCCATGTACAAATTACAATATCAATTGGGTTACATTCCAACTGAAAGAGAAGAAACAAAGTTGTGGTATGTCTAAAATGATGCCAACGCATGTTGTGCATGTCAATACATGTTTTACATCGATCGAAAACCATAAGAACGAGTTTTTGTACCATTGTCAATATTGGTTCAATTCACTTCGGGTCATCATGACCTCGTGACATCGATGCCATGTACAAATTACAATATCAATTGGGATATATTCCAACTGAAAGAGAAAAAACAAAGTTGTGGTATGTCCAAAATGATGCCAACGCATGTTCTACATTGATTGAAATCATAAAAACAAATATAGATATCGATACCAAAGTCTATATTGGTTTCGTTCATCACGATAGTGTACGATGTCGGCAATCATTATAGCTTAACATACCAATAAAGACACTTTGTTTTATTGCTTCACTAAACTCAAAAACATATGGATAAATTCGTTAGAATTTTCTGTTTGTACATACAACCAACACATGTGTAGGTTATACATACAAACAAAAAATATGTATTAAGAAATTATGATTTTTATAGACATTAGTGGGAGTCCACCATGTGATGGGAATTTGATTTCGATTGATATTGGTTCATTACGATATTGTTCCGATATCGTTAGTATAATTTACAATGCCAAATTTGGTTACCCTCCAACAAAAAGAGAAAAAACAAAGTCGTGATATGCCCAAAAGCATGTTGATACATGTTTTACATTGATCGAAAACCAAAAGAACGAATTTTCGTACCATTGTCGATATTGGTTCAATTCAATTCGGTTCATCATGACCTCGTGGTTCGACACCCTGTAAAAAAACACAAAATGAGCCGAGTCTAGCATGTGAAACTCGGCAAACTCGTCAAACCTAATTGTAATATTAGTTTTATTGATATTAATAGTATTTATCCCTTATTTGAAGTTGTTTAGTAAATGCGTCCGAGCCCAAGTTTTACTTATCGAGCTCACGAGCCTAACTGAGCATATTATTTGTCATTTTTATTTAATACATTAACACCTAAATAATGAACCAGTCGAGCTGGAGCTTGAGAAGTTACATTCGAGCTCGGGCCAGATCCTACTTTGTAACTGAGAAAATGTGAGATTACCAAAAGCAAGGCCTGGTGTACTATTAACACTTGGAATGTTAAGTTTGTCATGACATGTTAACCAGTGTTACGCACTACTTCCTCATTGTGTTAAGCGGCGTTAAAGAGGTTATTTGTTAAAATTTTAACCGGATGTTAAAAGATTGAATTAATTCTGTTCTTCCTTTTTTTAACCAAAAACACTAGAAAACAAGGTTAGCTGGAGTTAACTGGATTAAACATTTTCTTAGGGTGAGGTAAAGGAAAATTGAGAAAAGTGAGTGATGTGACACCTAAATGGATGTAAGAGGAGTTAAAGTATACCCTAAGGCCTAGTTGGCCTTTATATTAAGATTAGTTTGAACCAAAGTTACGATCAACCCTGATATTTGATCTTATGGATTTTATTCGCTTACTGGTTTGCATCGGGTGTAGGATTGACCATAGATGAATAAGAGGCCGAGACGATCTATTGTTCAGCTTGTATTAGTGAAATAAGTTATTACGAATGAGAACAAAAATAAACACAAATAAATATACACAATGGATCTATAAGAATAATTTTCATATAATCTTTATCATTAACAACCTAAAATCCTAACTTAGTAATCCACATTGGCATTTTAGTAAGAATATCTTTTGGACCTAAGAGCACACACAATAAGAGCATGCATAAGAATTCTAGACTGCCACCTCCGTTTTCATACAAGATTTCAAAAAAGCTTGAAAATTTTAATTTTTCCTTCAATTCTAAACGTCTATAACTCAAACTTCATTTTTTTATATTAAAATATCAAACACAATATTGTATGTGTGTCAAGCCGAGATCCTTGGTCCATTAAGGTCCGCGCCATCACTAAGTGTGTGTGTGTGCGCGTGTGTTTGTATTTCACAAAATTGTAATTTGTGCTTTTTTGTAGTCATGCACCAAGGTAGCTGTGGATTTCGTTTCACCAGAGAACATACAACAGTGCATCCGGCTCACAGAGGAGTTCCGTAAGCTGCCAGTTAATCACAAAGCCAAAGAAGACAAACTAGAGGTAACATAATAAAATACATCAAGTAACCAAACATTTGGAAATTCTGACTTACAAGTGGGTCAGCTTATATTTTTTGATTGATTTTAAAATGAGGTTAAACGTGTACTTTTTAAGTAAAAAAAAAATTCAAATTCGCAACTGTTATAAATATTGCTCTTCTTACATGATCAAAACATTAATTAATTATTAATTAACACATGTTTGTGGGCCACGGTTGTACGCCTACTTAAAAATGAAGTTTGAACCCATATCCGGTTGTACCAACCACGCATCATGCACGTTTGATGACAACGATATTATATAATAATCACTGTATTTGGTGCAGGTAAAGAAGATGATCATCTACGCCGTGCACCAAGCAGTCGTTGATTTTGAGGGGTTAAGCAGTCGTTGACTTTATGTGGTGTTAGTTTACAACTTGCGAGAAGAAGCTTGATGAAGACTTTCTTTCATGTTTTGATAGAAATGGGTTGGCTCAATCGGACCAATCTCTCTTGTCGTGTCTAAAATTCTAGGTAGAATATCCATAGGAGTGTTTTGCATATATAATCTATACTATAGAACAAAGCATTTAGTAGTTTGAAAAATAAGTTTTTTTCTTTTACTTAAGGTTGTTCTGGTGTTTCTTATCTAACGCAATATTTTGTAAGCAAAGGCAATAAGGGTATTTTGATTTTTTACTAATTCAGGATTGTTCAACATCTCTTTTTGGCATTCACAAAAGAGTGAAACAACTAAAAGAATCATTTGAATCGTTGAATTTAACTACAACTCATATGTTTGTGTTAAAGACCCTAAACTTGTGTAAATGATGACCCTAAACTTCACTTATCGATAACAAGCTAGTTCTCAAACCAAAACAAGCCTAATATATACGTACTTTTATTTGACATAATATATATAGAGAGAGAAATTATTAATAATGAACGAGCATAGCCTATTAGCCTAAGCTTGAAAAATTACTTGAGAGCCCGAATTAAAACTTTAGAAATAAAGCTTCAAACGAGCAAAGCTCTAGCTCACGTAAGTTAGACGGGCCGACCCGATAGGCTCACATAGTTTAAATCCATACAAACCCGTCCTTTAGTATCGATGACCCTTGCCCTCTCTCATCGCCACGTTAGCAAGCGGCCATTCTCTCTTCCGCGTTCCTTACCAACGTAAAAACTATTTGATAATTTTTTTTAAATACCACCTTAGGGCTTAGGTCATGTGTTATCGAAGATGTCAGCCTGCCCCATGGCAGGGAGTTTGTACCGCTACATATGGGCATTAAAGGGGCCCGAGCGCAGATAGGGCTGCAAACGAACTGAACTTTCAGCGAACAGTTCATGAACCGTTTGGCGGGAAGTTCGTTTGTGTTCGTTCGTTTAGTAAATGAACGAACACAAACAAAAAATTCATTTCGTTTAGTTAAACGAACGAACATTAATAGAGGTTATATTCGTTCGTTTATGTTCATAAACGTTTGGTAACGTGTTCGTTTATATTCGTTTGTTTTCAATAGTTTATTAAGGTTTTTAATTTTTATACTTTTTTTATATTCATTTATTTTTATTTATTTTACTCAATAGATAAACAATATATATGAGGTAAATATATGACTATATGAAATCAATAAACCTACTTTTTATATCCAAACTCATTATATATTTTCACATTCTAGCGTTGATGCCATCCACCTCCTCCAACGTCCTTCTCCAATACTAAGTATTTTTGGACAATTAAGTGATATATTGGGTGGATTTAACTAATGTCTTAATGTACGTGAATTCAATGTTATTCAAAAGTTAATATATGTCCGTTTGTGTTTGTTTCTGTTCATGAACACTTCTTTGTGTTCATTTGTGTTCATGAACAAAATTAACAAATGAACACGAACATGAGTGTATTTTTAACAAACGAACACGAACATAAAATCTCTTTCGGTAAGTGTTCACGAAGAGTTCGTGAACACGTAATTTTCTTAACAAACAAACACAGCCTTGTTCGTGTTCGTTCGGTTCGTTTGCAACCCTAAGCGCAGACATTAAGACCACCTCAACAAAACTATCATATTTCATTTCTCTATAACACATGTAGATCATTATGTATTTTTTTTTCATCATTGTGTTTTTTTGCTTATTCATTGGCTTTTTCTTCGAAATTTGTGTTATATTTATCGGCATTGTGTTTATTTTATGATCCATTATGTAATTTGTATCCATCTTACTCTTCTTATTTTACGACCCATTTAACCTGATTTTTTTAGTTTTTTAAATCTTTTCGCAAACTAATATAAAATTAAAAGTAAAATTTTACTATAAAAACAAAAGCATATATGTTCTAATTATAAAATCATATACCAATTTTTATTTTAAGTTATAAGTATAACATAAAATACCTAATCAAGTTAATTTATAACATAAAACATATTGTAAAATAAATAAAATACAGTATAAATGGGTTAAATGGATCAACCTGTCAACCCGCTTTGGTTGACCCAAAACTGATCCGAACCCGTTTAGACTAAACCCAAACCCACTAGTTTCATGTTAGGTTCGGATCGTGTTTTCGTGTGTTGTTAGAATAAGAAGATCAAAATCAATATTACTAAAATTCATTATAAATTTTCAAAATATAAACATGAAAAATTACTAACCTTTCTACACAATCTTTTGATCTTCAAATAGAATATTTTAATTCAATTCATTTCTTGAACAAAATAAGACCCAATTTTCAAGATCTAAAGCGTCCTTCATCTTATCTTGATACCTTTCTCTCTCATCATAGTTTCTCTCTCTATTATTCTATATGCTTTTAGTTGGATTGTTATGTATTTATAATGTGAAAGGGGCTGGATTTAGGGTTTCCTACTTTATGTGTAATTACGTATGTGCCCACGTTTTGATGGTGGGCCACGACCTTTGCAATTCCCGTAAATAGAATCCAAGGAAGGAAAATATTATTTTGTATAATTTGTTTTTAATTACTCCCTCCGTCCCATTAGAAGTGTCTTAGTTTGAAAAACACAAAGTTTTAGGCACATTAAATGAGTGCTTTTTTTGCTTGCCAAATGACAATAATACCCTTGTCATATGTGGGTCCATCATATTCTTTGTTTATTTTAGTAATGTTTTTAAGGGTAAATTTGGAAGTTGGCTAATAATTTTTTAAAGTGGACACATGAAATGGGACAAATAAAAAAGGAAATATGGACACTTCTAGTGAGACGGAGGGAGTATTAAAGCATTCTCAATAGCTTCCTCATTTTTCATTTATTTATAACTAATCATAACTACATATTATTTTAAAAATCATTATAGTTTCTCTCTCTTCCACTCATAATCACTTACAACAAATATTAAAAAATAAATACAGTTTTCCTATTTTCTATAAAAGATTCCTAAAAACCCAAAATTTACCGATAGACAGTAGATTCCTCATTTTCTTCGCTCACAACCACTTCCAACCTCATAAAAAAATTATAGGGCTTTGTCTCACCAATAAATGGAGGCACTATTGTGAATGCTTAAAAATAGTATTTTTTTTCTCGTGAGTTGCCGTCAAAATTGTTAGTATCGGTTTGTTTTATTAGTAGCGACATTAGGTTTAACAACACAAAAATATAACGTAAGACATTTATAAATTAAAGTTGAAATGTGACTATAGTAACTTGATATGAGACACACGAAAGCTAGACGTCTTTGGTAACCTTTGTAACTTTAGATGTATGCGCCAAATGCCAATACGCGTAACTCTTTTATTAGAGAAACGAAACTTGTACGGTATTCATAACATTCATAACTTTAGATAAAAAGATATGATATAGCTATAGGTTTCGGGTTTTTTTAAGAGCATGAACAGGTTCTGAACCTGTTTGGGCAGATACCGCTTCCTTCACGAACCGATTTAGGGTTGAAAACGGTTCAGTTTTGCACCGGTTTTGTCCGTTTAAAAGGCAAGTTTCGGTTCGTTAACCAATTTTTACACTCTTTTTGTAAAGCAAGACAAAAAAAAATGTTTTTTTAGGTAAACTTTAATTTTTCTTAATTCTTACAATTTTTTAAGGTATATGGGTATATATTTGTATGTGTGGAAACATTTTTGTATAATTTTGTTATATATTTATATTTTTATATAAAAATTGCATTTTTTTTAAATGAAATATACTGGTATTTTTCAAACAGGTTCGGGATCAGCTAGAAAAACCAGTTCAGTTCGGGTTGAAGAGGAAAAGTGGGGAATCTGCAGGGAACTGGCAATCTGGAACCCATACGGGTTTGGAATATACTGGTCCCAAACCAGTTCGGGTCGGTCAGTTCGGTTCCTGAAACCGATTTTGTTCCTTTTTTTTTCACCTCTACTTATGGCTGCCTGATGTATCTTTTAAAAATGCAATTTTTTAGGTAAAAAAAAGAGCATTTGGGCCCAAAAACAACAAAACCCAGCGAACTAGGCTTCACAAATGCGTTCTGGGCCTCTGGAAGGGAGAGCGAAACCCAGCTAACTTACATACCTATCCTTTTTCGACTAACAGTCTAAACATGAAATTGTAGATAAACTTCATAATTGTTCTAATTTTTTAAACTATATAAAATTCTTTACTAGCACAGTTTTGTAATTAGAAACTTAAAGTTACTAGTTTTAATATGCACATTAGCTTTTTTAATAATACGTAATGGTAATAGGAATACAACAAAAAAAAAGGTATTTTACAAAAACATAATCTTTAATATTGTAACACAAATTAGTTCTTATAAAAATTATACAATAATATCAGGTTTTTGTTTTGGTTACTATACCCAATGTTCGCATCATATCAATATTGTAACAAACAAAACAGACACCATTTAATTTAATTCTTAAAAAAAAAAAAAGTGTGTAGTTTAGCCAACAATTAAAATTTATTTCAATGTATTCTCTCCCTCAATAATATTATTTCTTGCAATTTAGAATTTAAAACTACAAATGAACACCCTAACAGTAATCAAACTAATTCAAATACAGTAAAGAACCGAACCAAATAACCAAAAAATATTTTGTTCAATTTTTTTGCTTAGATACAACTAGGAAGTAGCCCGATACCAAACAAACCTCAATACCAAAAATACCAATACCAATTTTCATCAAAGTTTGATACCAATACTAAAACAAAAAATATATGATATAGTACAATATCAGTATTAATACAAACTTGATACCAATACCAATACCGATTCAGTACCGATATTTAATACCTAAATTTTTTTTTTTTTGAAAGGCAAACTTCATTAAAACACACAACGGGAAACTCCCAAGCCGGGAGCCCCACAAATATTTACATTACATCAAAAGAAAAGGACGTCCAACCCTTCCAATCCACCCCACCACTTTTATTTCTATTACAAAACCATAAATAAGTTAAAGCCTTAATATCCGCCACAAGTTCCACCACGGTAGCCGACTTTTGATTAAAAATTCTCTCGTTCCTCGCTTTTCAGAGCTGCCAACACACAACCATAATATTTAATACCTAAATGTCCATCGCTAGGTAGAAGTGTAGAACTAGATAAAAACTCAACCCAAAACCACAATATCAATCACTTAACCATAATAAAACATTATATTCCAACATTTCAAAAACAAAAAACAAACAATTATCCAACCAAACATTAATTGCCAACATTTCATTCAACAAACTAATAACAACAACATATCATCCTCCAAATCCATACAAAGTCCTTCCTTGTCTCTTAAGAGCATACACAACATCCATAGCAGTAACCGTCTTCCTACGAGCATGTTCAGTGTAAGTAACCGCATCCCTAATCACATTCTCCAAAAATATCTTCAAAACACCACGCGTTTCCTCGTAAATCAACCCGCTAATCCTCTTCACTCCGCCTCGTCTCGCCAGCCTTCGGATTGCGGGCTTTGTTATTCCTTGAATGTTGTCACGGAGAACTTTTCGATGTCGCTTTGCGCCGCCCTTTCCGAGCCCTTTTCCGCCCTTTCCCCGACCAGACATGTTTTGGAATTGAAATGGGAATTAAAAGATTTGATTTGGGTTTGAATTGGTGAAGAAAAATGAGGGGTTTGGGGATGGTTTTAAAGGTGATTTTTTGGAGGGAAATATTTTAAATTTTGGGTGGGAAGATGTTGGCGATCTGTGTGAAATTGTGAGGGTGATTATGAGCCGTTGATTGATTATTGGGTGCTAAGTTTGTTTGAGAGTATGGATTGATGACGTGGAATTATAATTGCTTTACTTTTTATTTCTCTTTTTTATATAAGAGAAGATAAATTTGTAACTTTAAGAAAAAGTGAAGAACATTTTATTATGATTCAAGTCAAAACTTGTAGACTTGTAGTGTTCCTTTTGGAATTCTAATTGTTTGTTTATTTTGTAATAGCATTTTGACATGAATAACTAAACTGGATGTTTAATATGATTGAGAGATAAGGGTGGACGGTATGGGTTCGTAAGATGGGTCGGTAACATGTGGCAACAGTCGGCAAGATGCATTGTGTGAGCTACGGTATGTGCTAATCATTAATCGGTGGATTGTGGCGTGTGTATAAAAACCGGAGGGGAGAGAGAGAGGGGGGGTCATTTTCTAATATGAACCAATCACGTCTCTTTCATGGTTTTTTTTTAATTTAATTTACGAATTGGTTGCGCATGGGAAGCGTACAAAGCGTGTACTGTACTATTTCCATTTTCTAGTGTTTTGGCAAGTTGTTGCAAGTAAATGACAAACAATGAAAAAAACTGATCTGACGTTGATGTGAAATAGAGAGAGGTTACACCCTACTAAGTACATGTGAGCGAATCAAATGTTTGGTGAGAAATTTATGTTTGTCTATTTAATAAACAACACAAAGGGATAGATTTTTATTTTTCGTTCTTTCATTCGTTTTTTTTTATTTTCTCTTGAAGGTACTCATTTAAGTTCGCTCATTTATATTCGTTTATGTATTCATTGCGTTGGAGAATAAACTTCCAAGTTCAAAATTTCGTCACCCTTTAGTGGCGGTGCGACTGTTATTCCCTCGTGAGAAGTCTAACGGTATTTGAACTGGAACTTCAGGATTCGACTAACATCCGAGTAGTCATCCATGCAATCATTACAACATCTTTACAGCCACAAGTGACAACACCCATCTCTATTGGAAGTGTCCTTGGCATGAAAGGATTCACGAGCTAATATACTTGAGCGAGTGCATGATCAACAAAAGTAAAATCTAACCATATCATTCATTCTGATCAATCACTGTTACAATACATACCCTAAATACAACACGAGCTTTAAAAATCAAGATACATGGTAACGGGACAGAAACCCGCCTTGCTGTTTTTGCATATTCGAAAAAAAAAAGATAAAAAAATATTAGTAAAGAGCCAATTTTACCATAATAACAACAGGCAGAAGATGTTTTTAAGAAGCTCCTTTAGATGTGCTTAATCTTTAGTCAATGTCTTTGATCTTGCTCTTAAATTCAAGAATATACCCCTACAAAATTGATTCAAAAACAAAGAAGATTATGTCTAGTTCATCAAATTGTAATCAATGATTAGAATGGCGAAAAACGATATAACTAAATAGACCCTCGAGTCTTTTTTAAATCTAAAACACGTACCAGCACATTGCGACAAAGCTTTGGACAATGACACGAAATTGCAGCGGCACGTGACGGTGGTTTATCCATCCGATTACAGGCCAGAACTGAACATTAGTTGATAAATATTAATTACTTGTTACAAAGTTAAAAATAAGGGAAACTACACTAAAAGGAAATATAGGAAAGTACCGTCCACCCTGCATACTGTACTGTCGGGTATTCCTTCTTGATTTTGGATTTCACATGAATCCACTGTCTTCCTGCGTATATTGTGACATAACCGTAAGCCAGTCTACGCAATCACTTTCAAAACGCATATCAAACGCACGCTTAGCAGTTTGAGTCTAAAGAGTTTTATCTATTATTAGGATTGTGTAATAAATAAAACTAAGTCTATATAACGTATTAGTATGTATTATCCTGCCCTAATACCAACCAGTATTGTCTGCTTTGCCTCGAGGAGTTGTTGACTTTGTTTTGGTTATCCGAGTGGAAACTTTCTAGGGGTGTAAACGAGCTCAGCTACTCGAGATCGCTCGAATTAAGCCAAGCTTAAATGGGCTCGAGCCTAAAATGAAGATCCCTTTTGTAAATAAGCCAAAGCTTATATACCGGGTTTGATTAGGTTCGCGAGCCTAAACGAACCTATTACTTATACAAAAGTAGTACTTTTAACTACCATAAAAAATATATATTACATGATGATGATAAATAATATTATAGCTATAACTATGATGAAAATAATAACCTATGATATATATAAAATTATAGCTATAAATATATTAAAATATAATTAATAAATAATAAACTAGTTAAGCCCGAGCCTCAGCCGAGTTCGAGCTTGAAAACTTTATTACAAGTCGAGTTTGAGCTTTGGATATAGAGCTCGAGTTCGGCTCGTTTACATCCATATCTTCATGACTCATCCATCTTGGAATTACTCTCACCCAAGCACACTTAAATGTGGCCTCCCTCAACCAAACCAACACACCCAAATTTTATTGTGGTATTTGAAGTCAGACGTTACTTATGACCCATTATCTCTCTTGTGGACGTAACGAGGTGAATGGTGATAGGTGTCACACAGTTGCAAAAGATTAAAACCAATATAACCCCAAGTAATAACACCTTACCCTCAATAACAAACCCATAGTAGAGCATAAAGATCAAGTTGTTCCATGGACCGGATGTCAATTGTTCAACCACCACCTGCAAGATAAAACCGACGAATTACAAAACACATAACATGGCTATAAGCTTCTGTAACTTGTATGATTGTAAATTCTCATTGATACCCATATTCAAAGGTTGATAAAATACCTTCTTGGCAACCGTCTTCGAGTCTTTTTTGCCCTTGAACAACTTATCCAACAATATGTGGTAGTAATGCCCAAATGGTCCAAGATACGCAAACCCGAAAAGCTGCATACCTTCTCATGTTAATCATTCATTCATAAACAACCATACAACCAAAATAAGATCTTCCTAATCATCTCAAAGATTAATCCAAGATTTTTTATACATACTTAAGTCAACGGTTTGACTTCAAAAAGTCAACGGTTTGACTTCAAAAAGTCAACAAAAACCAGATTAATCTGAATCACCTAAACCACCAAAGATCTAAAAAAAACCAAAAAAATCTCTAATCATATCAAAGATTAATCCAAGATTCTCGATAAACAATTAAGTCAAGGGATTGGCTTCAAAAAGTCGACAAGACTCAGGTCAAATTCTATTACTTAAACTACTAATGATTCAATTAATCCCTAAAATGAAAGAAAATCAGATCATACCACTTTGAGAAGAAGCCGACGAATTTGCAGTTTCTGAATGCCAGAGAGCTTCTGAGAAACTATATCGCTGATTGCCGATAATACTCCAGCCGTTATAGCCTAAAGTTTTAACCAAATATTAATCAAGAATCACAAAATCAATAAGAAAAACAGTTCAAGATCATTAAATAAAACATACCCATTTTCTAGTTCATCAAAATAGACAAGCTTTATTTTTATTTTTAATAGAGTAGGTTTTACTATTCAAAAAGGGGTAGCGGCGCAGCTTGTTGCCCGTTTACCCGCAGCTCACTTGTAATTCTTGTTGGTTTTTAATGAAAGTATTCTTGATTTCAAAAAAAAAAAAGAAGACAAAACCCAACTCATGATAAATCAAGAATCACAAAACAAAATTTATGATTAAATTAAAAAAAAAAAAAACAGTTCAAGATCATCAAAAGAAACAAACCCAGTTTCTAATACATCAAAATAAACAAAACCCAAATTATAATAAATCAAAAAATACAAAAAAAGTTATTGATTGAACTAAAAACTCAAAATCAATAGGAAAACCAGTTCAAGATAATCAAATAAAACAAACCCAGATTCCAATTCATCAAAACAAACAAAACCACTTCATAATAAACCAAGAATCACAACACAGTTCCTGATTGAGCTAAAAACACAAAATTTATAACAAAAACAGTTCAAGATCATGAAATGAAACATACCCAGTTTCTAATTCATCAAAATAAACAGAACCCAAATCATGATAAATCAAAAATCGCAAAAAAAAAGTTTTTGATTAAACGAAAAAACACAAAATCAACAGGAAAAGCAGTTGAAGATCATCAACATTTATAAGGATTTGTTGTGACCTTTGTTCTTAGGGGATGTTGTTGAAGCTGTAGCAAGTAGTGTTGGAAGCCTCTTTTTGCTATCGACATTTCTGAGGATTTGTTGTCTAAGATTGTTTGTTACCAGTCGTCGATGAGTTTTTGGCTTTTAAGTTTTAAATTAAATAAATGTAATGGTGTGTCACACGTTCTCTTTACAATAAATTTTGAAGTGAATTATTATTTGGTCTTTTTCTTGGAAATTAGATATTAGCGAAGCATTGTTGAATTATGTAAAAGTTTTCTTTTAGTAGCATGTTAGTTGTAGAATTTTTTTGTTAAAAAGTAAAACTTGGAATTAGTCTCGTTGAAGTTAGAGCACCTATAATGATAATGTATATGAACCGGATGGGTTTGGATTTTTGAATGGAGGGAAAGCGAGCGGGTTCGCGTTGGAGAAGCTGGTATGATTGGGTTTGATTTGGTTAATCGGACTCTTCCAGTATGGTTATGGTGAGGATTGTGCAAAGGGTCTGGAACCGACCTAACCCGAGTCGGACCCACCATAACCGTATATCCTTTTATTGTTGAAATTAGAAACCACGAATCGAACCTTGAAAGACTATGTGATTCCAAGTCCTAAAGGTTCTAATGGGTCGGGTAAAAGGTCTGACCCTCTAGAACATTTTAATGTAATAGCCATTTTTATAAAGATTACATATTCCTATTCTTTTTGCATGCTCGTAAAAAAATTCCTCCGTATGGTTCTAACATAGCCCATGAGTTTCTTTTTTAAGTCACTTTTCATTTCTTGACTTATGTTTTCGTAACAATTTTGTCATTCTCATCACTCGAAACATTATGTAAATCTGTTATGTATACATCATAAATACACACACACACATTAGAGCGATATACATAAATATTTACTTTAAATTTGGATATAATATATATTATATCACATCTATGCATATACATCAAGCCGAAAAATATTTCAAGAAAAATGCATTGTTATTCTTATAAATAATATTTTTAATATTGTAGTAACATTACTTGAAATCGATTACAATAACACGTAAAAACGAATAGTGAAAAGACTAAAAAAGATTATTTTTTTATTTTTTTAATTAAAATACAAACGGTTCTTGTGGTTCTTATATTAGAACCGTGGGTTTGGAACCGACCCGACCCGTAACCGATAATTCATATAAATCTAGAACCGGAAACCGACCCATATATGTAAAAAGGTTCGGGTCCAAGGTTCTCGTGGGTCGGATCCAAGGTTCCTATGGGTCCGAACCACAAAATGCTCACCCCTAGTTATGGTGGCCCTTTTTGTTTGAGTGTTTAAAAAAAATTCAAAATTAAAAAAGTAACTGTTGAAAAAAAAACGTACCTGACTGTTTGGTAAAAATAAATACTATAATAAACTCACTACAACTTCAAATATCAACACACTTAAATTTAAACTCTCACTCTTTCATTCTTTCACTCTTTCACTCTTAAATATTCACACTCTATCAATCTTTCATACACAAATCAATCTCCAACACTCTAATCACAACTACACAAGTACACAACACAAATTTAGATGATCAAAGCAACTTTCAAGAAATGCTAAGCTTGTACGATAGAAACCTAAACCCAAACCAATCTACCAACACTAAAGTCTTTCAAGGTTGTGGATATCCAGTACAATTCCAAATTTATGGTTCTATGCCTCTATTTGGTTTCATTCATCCACGATCCAAAATCATGGTTCTATGCCTTAACCAGTTTTCATGCCTCCACCTAACTACTCGTTCATGCCCGACGATGGGTCCCAGTAGACAAAAAGACACAAAACAACATAAAAAACCATAAACAACACATGCACGAGCAACGGGCCCAAAAATCAAAACGACACAAACACAACATAAAAAACCCTCTAACGGTTGTCATAGAACAACAGTAAAAAAGGTGAGGACGGTGTCTGTTTTTAGATAGAGAAACAAACATTCTCGCCCTTAAAAATCTCATTTACCAGTCTCCACCTGTTACCATCACTAGCCGCCATTAACAACCCGAACAAAATCAAGATAACCACAAGGGTTGCCTCAGATAAGGCGGTGCATTTTTAGAGAGAGAAGAAGAGGCGATATGAGAGCGAAAGACATGAAAGAAGAGCAGGCTATAAAAACCCACCCAAACATACAAACCCACAATGCAACCCTTACAATGATCAACATAAAAGATCGGAACAAAACCGAGACAACCACCGGGTTGCCTTAGATAAGGCGGTGCATTTTTAGATAGAGAAACATGAGAATACGATGAAGGGGAGGCGACATGAGAGAGAAAGACAAGAAAGGAGAGCAAGCTATAAACCACTCAAACATACAACCCACAATGCAACCTTACAACCACCGACATAAGAGACCGGAACAAACCGAGACAACCACCGGGTTGCCTCAGTTAAGGAGGTGCATTTTTAGAGAGTAGGAGGGGACAGTGGAGAGAAGGCGACAGGATAAAGAGACACACAAAAAAGAGAGCAAGCTATAAAAATCCACCAAACATTTGTAAAATACCAACCAAGCAGCACGTATAAATACGGGATGCACAAATACCCTACTAATTAGAATAATTTAAATTCTAAATGAAACAAAATTCAGTATAGAATTATACATATACATTATAAAGTAGGAGGCATTGGCAAATATGTCTAAATTATCCAAAGTTAAGATGGTATACCAAGGTTTTCTTTACAATTTTCTAAATTTTACCACTTTTCTTTCCTAAATGTTCATAGGGTAACTTTATTTCATTAAATTATCAAAAATTCATAATCAAGTTATCCTTTATTATTTTTATATCTAAATTGAATAATTACATCTTCTTATGGGATAACTTTATTTCATTAAATTATAAAAAATTCAGAATCAAGTTATCCTTCATTATTTTCGTATCTACCTTGTGATACACCTTTGTTTATACTCCTAACCCACTTGAAAAATGCTTAGTTAATAATTATTGTATGTACATATCTTAGGATCATTTATATATGTATCGGTTGAGTTCACATCTTTTTTCACTACAATAAACTTCCTTTTACTCCTGACCCTATGATTTAAATATGTTAGTATGAGTTGTTTGTTCTAGCACTTGAAACATGACTCCAAATGATGGCAAACAAAAGCAAACAAAATGTTAGCGATGTTGATGCTTTTGATTCTCTCATCATCTATAAGGTCCCTCAATTTTTAGGTAGTTAAACAGAAAGCGACATAATTCTTTTTATCCATATGATAGTGTAGGGCTAAAACAGTGAAACCTACTTACACGCTTTTAGTTTTGAATGTTATATATTTTTTAATCTAATTTGACATTGTTATATTTAGAAGTCACATTTATAAGTAGTATTTTACGGTTTTACCCAAATGGGTTTAAAAAGGAATAACTTACTCAAATTCCTCATAACATATACATATTTTTACCCAAATGTATATTTTTAAACTCCAAAAAGAAATATTATTCATGACAATATTATGTATTTGTTTAAAATCATATAATCTAACTCCTTTAGCAATGCATTTGAAGTACACTTTGATGATCTTATTTTTGCATTAGCAATATTACGAGTGAAGGACATGCTATCTCATCGAAAGTCGAAAAAAGACTAAGTTAAAATGCATGCAAAATACTTGTGTTCAGGGGCGGAGCTTTATAGGGGCGGGGAGGGGCGGCCGACCCCCCTAAATTTTCGCTCAGAAGTTCCGGTTATATAGTATCCGTATAGAATTTTTTTGGTATATACGGTTTCGACCCCCCGTAACCGGTGACTTCCGTCGGATAGCTCACAGTAAAAATTTGAAATCGCCCCCCTTAATGTAATAGATTAGTAGAAATTAAGAGAGGAGATTGAAGAATGAATATAACATCACCGTAAAAAAAAACCGGTTGCAATGGCACATCCATTTACAGGGGAGAGTTGGTATGAAGAAGAATAGAAGATGGTTATTAGGATTATTTACTGAAAAAGAGAAAAACAAATATAAATATGTTGGGTCTTAACCTTTTTTTTCTTAGTTGGGCTTTTTTGTTTTTTAAAATGAGCCCATATCTAACTAGTATTATTAATTTTCATTTATATTACTTTAACACAAAAGCCATATTGAAATTAGGATATACAGTGTCATGTTTTTAAAATTTTTGGTTATTACCTAATTTATTGTTATGATTTTTTATTTTGGATAACTTTTTTTTATCATTCGAGATATATTAACTTTTTTCTAATGTATTAACTAAAACAAAAATTATATATCATCATATTTGTTAAATATTAATGGGACTAGTATCATTTAGTTTGATTGTGCATTTGTAACGAATTTTGACGATTATATAAAATTTAGTTTCATTCCTTTTATACGACTTGATCCGACCCGAACCGTATCAAAAAAATTATTATATAGTGATACGAAAACAACCTTTAAAAGTTTTTGCCCTATAAAAAAATTTCTTAGACCTGCCACTGACTTCCGACCCCCCGAAATTTCCTCTCAAGCTTCGCCACTGCTTGTGTTTGATGCATATATGTTCCTACCGCGTATCGTCGACTACGCTGCACTGCGTTAACGACAAGTTTCAATTTAGTTTACTATTCCGTTAAGTAATGGAATTGTATTTATAAAAAACTAAAGAAAATGAATAATAAATAAATAAATTAATGGACGTGGCGATATTTGCATTATTACATCAAACAAACAAATTGCTCAGATTTAATCAAATTAATCATTCCAATATTCCATTAATTCTATCTCTCCAGTTCATCCCATTTACAGGTAAAATCACTTATATTCTATTTATTTATCTTACGTAAGCTTTCATTTTTCATCAATTGAATCTTGCTGTTAAATCCCTTAATCCTAAAACATCAATTTAGACCCACAATTATTCATCGCACAGCTTGTTGTCCGTTTACCTTTATTGTAGTTAGTTGTTTTGGTTGAAATAATATTCAAGAATTTTTAAAGATTAGTAGAAAAAAAAAACGATCTTGAAATTGCTTTGTGTTGTTTAGTAATAATTTATGTAATGCTAGTTAGAAGATTATTATTGTTATTATTATTATTATTATTATTATTATTAAGTTAGTTTGTTTGGTATTTTAGGGTTTTGATGTATGGTTTGTGTAGTGTAGGGAGGATTGTAAGGATGATGAGTGGAAGCATCAGGCGGAAAGCTTCGTCTCTGTGTTCGTCTGTTGTGGCTAATAAAGTGAGTGTTCTGTAGACTATATGAAACGCGCACTGTGCATTGTTGAATGTTGGTATTTTATATGCGCACAAACGTATACGGATACAGATACAGGGGTGTATGGACTTTTGATGGTAGGTAGTCGTGGCCTAGGCGCAAGGCGCTTAAAAAGCGAGGCACACCGTAGTAATGGACCATTTTTAGAGGTTTTTGACATGTCTTAGGTTGGTTTACGGTTAGTTAAGGCTGGTTCGTGGCCATATTTGGATGTTTCAGATCACTTTTAGCTGTTCAGACATGTTTAGGTCAGAATTCTGGAATTTGCTAGTGCGCCTTGATGGACACAAGGCGTTTTGGCTGCAACTCACCTAGACGCGCGCCTGGGTTGCCTTTTCTTACTATGTTTGGATGTTCGTTTAAACCGAATATTTCAATTTGAAGTCATGGTCACAGACACCAGTTTTGAGTATTTGGTGAAACTGATTATGATATCTGATTATTTAAGGTTTAAATCATTAGATGTGGATATTGAAGCAACGAATAGCTGTAAGAAAACTTATTATATTTCCGGTAATATTATAATATTACCTGAGCATCCCTTGCTTTAAACAACTGATTATCTGATTCTGATTCTTCAAGTAGCGATAGTCACTTAAAAAAACACACATCCAAACACTCCTATGTCTATGTATACTTGTCATTCTTTTGTGCATAATTGATATATATTCATGATAAAAATGATAAGTTGAAGTTGTTAATAGGGAATTGCACAATCATTGGAGAGGACCCAACCTGCAATAGCAGGATCTCCATCACGAGGATATGTTGCTGGCATCCCGATGTTTGAGGTAGTTGAGTTTGAGTTCTTATCTTTTTGATTAACACATGTGTTGTGATACAAATATATGTCTTCAGACCTTTCAATTTGAATAGAGGAATCGTTAAAAAAGTCAATGCTGACGCTCTGTATTTTATGTCAGTTGATGAGAAATATCAAGTCCATTTGCAGTCAATATCGTTATATTTTAAAGTTGCTATGTCATTTTGACTTATGACGTTCCTTGTCGCTATCATGTGCTAGGGACTTGGAAAAAAAGTCAAAACTAGGTTCGGAATTTCATCAAGGTATGTTTACTATTGAACAAGAGCTTATCCATTCTCCACACTGAAAGTCTGCGAATTTGTTAATACCTAAATCTAAATGATTGCAGGTGCTCCTGTTTATTCGAAACCCTTGAGGTAGAGATATTCTCTTCTTTATCTTTCCTTTAGCAAACGTTAAAGCGTAGGATCAAGGATGCATATCTTTCGTTCTTCCTTTGTCTTGGTGGATGTTTGGATGTGTGATATGCCGATATGGAATTGATTATTTGACTCACAGTAATCAGTTTTTTTAAGTGTTTGGACATAGCAATTCTGCTTCTTGGATATTAGTTTCAGTTTATATTCAACTGCAACAAACAAAACTACTAATTTAACTATTTAAGGGAGTGGTGTGGTACTTTCTTTACAATCCCTTTACTTTATATCAAATACTTTTCTTTATCTTGTTTCTCATTGTTCATTTTATGAAAAAGTATGCATGTTTAATATATTTTTTTTTTGATAAAAAGATTATTAACTTATAGTTTATGAAAAACTTTATTGTAGTTGGCAGATAAGTATCATATTTTACGGTTTACTTATAACTCTTTTTAACACATATCCAAGCACACCCTTATTAAACATTCACTTCAAGCTAATCTTTCTTTACTACAATTTCTGTGGCATAGGGACGCTGTATCATTGCTTAAAACAGATTTTCCGACCCATACATGGAGTAGAGCTTTCTTTACATACAATGGTATGCTCTTTCAGTTGTCTTTAACTATAATTATTATGAACTATGCATGCTTTTGAATATTCAGTTTATGTTGAATGTGGTTTGTGTTGTTGGGCCTTTATTGTACTGATGGCGTTCTTAACAGAAAACTGTTTGTTGATTTTGTGTTTGTATGATGATTTGTATTTTCTATTATTCTATAATTAGTATTTTGTAACAGAACCTGCTAAAATGGAGAAGATGGTCAACACCTTGGTCAAAAGGACACACACTGGCCCTGCTTATTTCACTGCATCGGGTGCTGTGGCTGGAAGTGTTTTAACTACTCCCATTGTAAATGCTCCGCAGGTGCGGTGCTTAAATCTTTTCTCATTTATTCACTGAAGTTAGTTTTCTGCCATTTTTCTAGATGTAGTATACTCTCTCGAGTCTCGATCGAAATTGCTTGCCAAATCCAGTTTGTTACTAAAAACATGATAAAATTAAGCTATGAAATTTAGTAAGTATATAGTTTTGGGAACACGTTTAAATATTTGCAAAGAATCCGAACTACCCTTTGTTAATGACTAAATAATTCTGATTAGAGGTGACAATTTCGACCCATTTACTTATGAATGTGTTGATTTAGGTTATGTTTATCTCTAACGGGTTAAATTGGTAAAACTGATTTTAGTCGTTTAACTTAAAAAGAAACGGGTCGTATCGTGGGTTGCAAATTCCCCAAGTGTATTATTTATGCATAAAACCTTCTAAATCATTTACTCTAAAAGACAAAACTGTATTACTGTTGTTTTTTTTTTTTCCCGGTGTTTGTAGGCGGCTAAACTGGGCATTGGCTCGACAGTCTCACCGACTTTCCTCCCCAATCTTGCTTTATTCTGGCATATAAATAACGGCATTGAGGAGATTCTGGCAGATTATGTTCACCATGAAATGACTCGCAGCCTGATTTTAGTGATGATGAGACTCTTCCTTCTAGTTGCTGCAAAAGATGTTTTTGTGGCTACAAATTGAATATTTTCCTTTCAGAATCCAATGGTTTGATCGACAACCGTCTTCTTTTTATGTTTATTGAAGATGCTGAACGTGCCGAATAAATATTAGTCCTAGGAAGTTATAGGACTCATGAATGGTTCAGTTTTGAGGTTTTGGTTGATGGAATTGTTTTAAATAGAAGTTTTAATCTTTTTTTATATATATCATAATGGGTGTTTAATGGACTTGAACATGCTTGACTATCAGTAGCAGATTTGTCTAACTCTAAACTATATTAGAGAGATGTAGCAGTGATCGCTCTGTGATCTCTACCAACACAAGACAGAAGTTTGCCTAACGTGTACTATTTTTTAGATCAAATTTAGTGAAGGTGAATTAAGTGCTCAAATATTGCTTGAGTTGATAAATAAAATATGTTGTAGAGTGATACCCATGAGCCAAAAAGTTTAGTAGCTTAAAAGTAGGAGAGACAACTAATTTTTTTTTTAACGGTGACTTTCTTAATTGTGTGGCAGAGAAAATCACACCGCCTCTTGGCAGACCCTAATCACCCAAGCGTCCAGACTATGTTGTCTGAACCGGGTCCACGCTGGTACGGTGGGGACTACTGCGTTCGCCCGGAAGCCGTACTACCCTCACACGAGTTTCCTCGCTGGAGTAACAGCCGGATGAAAACCGGGTCAGCTCAGATTCGAATTTACATCAACTAGTAGACCACAAGCTCTTGTCTTCATTGTCTTGTGCGCTCCAGAGTTCAAACTTGTGACCAAGCCCTCCTCCCTTCGTCGCATGGACCAACTGGGCTATGCCAGAAGGTCAGAAGAGACAGCTATGCTCACAATACAAATCCATGTTTAGAAAAATACATAATCGTGTATATGGAATATAAAAATTACGTCATGGAAAAGCTCATTCCAATTGAAAAATGATAACGGATAAACCTTGGGGTTTTTATAGTAAAAAGAACTTGTTTTCGGTGCTTAAATAGGTATCTAGAAATGTATGTGGATCGTATTACATCAAAAAAAAAGGTCAAATTGCAGTAGCACACTAGCACATATAGGAGGACCGGCATCACAACAAACATGGAGATAAGGATTGGCATCCATAACAAACCCTTACGTTAAAGTACGAAAAAGCTAACACTACGAACACCATAAATGTTGCTTACAGTCATCCTGGTTGTATCCACCGGGAACCGTAAAAGCTGTAGAAAATACTATGGTTGCAATAAGCGCTGCAACAACCATACATTGACTAGCAACGTCTTTCATCCACTTCTCGCCTTGTGTCACTAAGTCTTTATGCTCCTTTGTGAATAACTTGTGTGGTGTTAAACCATCTTCATTCTTCCGTTCCCTATAAGAATAAGGGATCATTCCCTCCACTCCCTAGAAAAAAAAATACAAAAGTCATAGAATTCACACTTATTGATAAAGTGGCGAGTTGATGTATGGGTTATAGATAAAGGGGGAGGATCAAATGAGAAGAAACCTAATGTGAGAACAAAAAGAAGAAATGACATAATGATGATGAAACATTAAATAGTTTTTAACTCTTCTTACATTAATTATCATATCTTTAATTAATAAGTCATTAACACTTTATATCATACACATTATCAAAATATGTCTTACACATATTAAAATTTTATCCTACATATATCGAAACTATCACATGTTTATCTTACACGTATCGAGATTAACATATGTTTATCCTACACGTATCAAAATTCATTGTACATATATCCTACACATTTCAAAAATATCCTTCACACAAATTAGTTTGGTTTGAAAAATATATTTTAAAAATGATTTATGAATTTCATTTATTTGACTAGTCTAGGGGGGAGTTACAAAATAATAATAATTAATTTGACACTAAATACAATTATTAAATGGAATATTTCTATTGGTTTAAATTTGTTATTTTTCTTCTTATTAAAACATTTTCTTCTCATTTGAACTCTCCACTATAGATAAATCGTCATTTATAACTAAATCATTTAAAATGAAGCGTAACCGGTAGATAAATACTTATAAGTAAATAACTTAATAATTCACGCTTACTCATCAAGAAAGAGAAAAGAATGACGGGATACCTTAAACCATAAAAGTTCTCGTTGCATTTTGTAACATCCCGAAAAAAAAATCCGCTTCGCTTAATCACGCTATTAGGCGTGAATAAGAAATGACAAGATGAATTAAATAGTAGACTGAGCCTTTTCTGGGTAGTAAAATGGGATGATACGAGTAAGGGTTATGTTCTATTATGAAAATTTCTAGTGGAGGTTATTATCTTTATAAATGGGGAAATAACACTAGAAAGAAATTTGCATAGTTAAGGTTTTGATAACAAAAGGCTTGGGGGTAAACTTGAGGGATTGTAGTGTAAATATGGCACAAACAAATGATCCAAACACACCCCATTTGGGGGTAAACGAATTCAGCCCTCTTTGAGGGCATTCTTGAGCTCAAACCAAACCCTAAGCTCCTAAAGATGAAGAATTGATGAAAGAGGTTGATGTAGAGATGAATGGTTGGTTCTAGAGGGCTAATCTTCAAGAATTAAGCTTTGGTATGAACCCTAACCCCAAATTTCGTGTAGGACTCGAACCCCATATGTGGGGTTTGAGCAAAAACATGTTAAATTCATATTATTGCTTGATTTTATGTGATATTGATCATCTCTAATAGTTAGAGAGGAGCTATTCACTATAGGTTGCTTGTTGCAAAGGATGATGATATTAGGTTTTCATTTGAGCCTTGATATTGTTAAATTAGTTGTAAATACATGTAATGGTAGGAATGATGTGTAGTTGATGATATGCATGTGGAAAATTTGATGATGATTGAAGGAGATTATGCGTTTTGATGGAATACGTGTATTAGGAGCTTGTACATTGAGCTTAGAATGTTGTACGCACACCATGTGTTTGATGAAATGTTTAGATTAGTCTAACTTGTGAAATTGTAGGCAAGATTGGACAAGTATGAAAGTAGTATGATAATTGATGCAATTGATAGTAGGTTAACATGAGGATTGCGTCTTAGAGAGTAATCATGTGGGGATTTAGTTGATTATATGATGTGGTAAGGAGTATGCATTAGTAGTATGTACGCTATGCTTAAATACTATGATGCACGCCATTGTTTGTTAATTGGTATGACGAGTGATCTCGTATGTTAATGAGATAGGAACATGACGCTTAGGGTGAATTTCATAAAACCTAGTATTACTAATATAGACATATGTTTGTAAAAAGGAAAGTTTGTATGGTTGAAAGTTGACTTACTGGAAAGTCAACTGACTGGAAATAATGTGGTATGTTTTCTAGCATGATTGTGAGATTGAGGATTTCTTGTGGGACACGTTTAGCTTGGGTATGTGACACATACGATGTTGAGTTTAATTGCTTGAATGATGAATCAAAAAGAGTGGGAAGCTATGATGTATGCATGTTAGAAATTGACTTATGCAAGTCAATGTGATATATGAGTTGGATATGATTTGGTTTATGAATGAAAATGTATGCTAACAATGATGTGAACATGATGATATGAAAAGGATAGGAATGATGGACTCAAGCATGTGAAAGCTAATGGGTTAAGATGAGGCAAGTAAACAAGCATGAACTTGGAGGACTTGAGGTAAGTGATTCTTATTCCGTTTAGGATAATGAATTTAAACATGTATATGTGTGTGTAAGTAGAATGGGAATCATGAAATGATGGAACGTTAATAATTATGCCAAGGTAGAGAATGTAGCAACGGTTAAAGGTAGTTTATCTATACTTGAGAACACTAGAGTTATGGATTGATATATAACTTAGTAAAATGATTCGTATGAATGTTAGAAAACCGAATGGGACGATAAAAATTTGTCCTTTGAGGCTTTAAAAAGTCTAAGTTTAAGTGTATATTGCTCTTGGGTATTAATATCTTTGATTTTGTGCGAAATCTCCAAAGTTAGTAGCGAAACCGGTCAGGGGCGCAAGGTCAGAGCACCTTGCGCTGGTGCCTTGTCAGCTTGCGCTGACCTTCTGATGTGGTTTAAACAGGGAGCGCAAGGTGGCCAGCGCACCTTGCGCTGGTGTGCACCAGCATGTGCTCCCCCACTGGGTTTTTTTGTCCGTTTTTCGCATATTTAGATGTATTGCTTATATGCGCAATCCGTATTCGCGTCTAACGCATCGGTAAGCATTGTTTGACTTCGTGAATGCGAGGTATAGCCAAAATGAAGGGTAGTTGTATGTTGGACTTATGTAGGTTAAAACCGAAACTTAAGAATATGTTTTGGCTAGTAAGAGAATGTTGTGAGCGCATATGAGAATGTTGTGAATGCATATTATCAAGTATGTAACAAACCATAGAGGTTTTAAAGTGTTGCAATTGTGTATTTTCATGTCTTACAAGGATCCTAGTGGAGGTCTAGTTCTTTGATGGTAGTTATATATGATTGATATGTGTGTATGTATGCTTATATATATAAACACACAAGCATGTAATTTTAGATGTTTACGTAGAAATTTGTTAATTGGATTCCTAAACTTCTTGATGGGTTTCCTAGTAGGTAGAAATAAATGGTGGGACATGATGATACGATCATAGAGATTATGCAAGCATATGTATCATAACGTTGTTTAACTGTCTTGTTTATATAACTGATAAGGAAGGTGCAGGTATGTTAAGATCAATCTTTAAAAGTTAGAAGTAACAATTCTGAGAACGGATCCAAGTTTGTAACCAGATGGATCCATACTCGCAAAAAGGGACATTGTCGTGGTCTTTTGGTTTTGTGGAAGTTATTTTATGTTGTTTGCGTATTATAAAAGTCACTTACCTTTCTAATGGTTTGGGTGTATGGTGACTGCAGGTTATACGAGTTTTCCATTTGGGTGCATAATGGTTAAGATGGGCCAGGGCATGGATTGTACGTGGGCACTTTCACATGATCAAGACTAAGAAGGTTTTGTGTGAACGCAATAGGATGAATGAATGTCGTAACGCCTGAAATATAAATTAGAATGTTTTATTTATAAAGCATGAAATTTTCTAGTACGTATTTCCGCTGAGTATTTTCTGTATTACTGATTTTAGGGTGTTACAAGTTGGTATCAGAGCCCTGGTTTGAGTGAAATCTCATACAAGGAAGTAAGTACTTGAACTCAAAACTTGTGTGCTCATGAAATCAGTGACCTGCACAATCCAAGACTCGATCGAGGCCCAAGGGTAGAATTTAATATTAACTCACATGACAGGGTAGAAACTAATGGTGGTGTTTATGTTAAGGTGCGCTTTTGTGGATAATGAAGAGGTCTCAAGGACGCGATCCAAGATAGATCTCGGAAATTTGGGAAGGATAGAATGCTCGCAGGTACGTAGTATTAATACCTTGGTACCGGTGGGAGAGAATTTTCAGGGATGGTAAAATTAGATGGAAAAACAACCATGTTGTTAGGAAATGAAATTGAAAATGTAGCACGAAGCTGAAAACCAGTCCCCAGGCATAAGGTAATGATTACATGAAGGCACGTGGATAGCATGTGGACTGTGCGCTTGGCCAGTGCACAAGAAGCATGCGATGCATGTGAGACCGTGAGAATCATCACAGGTATGCCTGGTAAGAAGGTGTTGTGTGAACGCAATAGGATGAATGAATGTCGTAACGCCTGAAATATAAATTAGAATGTTTTATTTATAAAGCACGAAATTTTCTAGTACGTATTTCCGCTGCGTATTTTCTGTATTACTGATTTTAGGGGTGTTACACATTTGTAAAGCAACTCCTCACACATCTTCGAGTCTCTTTCGCTTTGCACTATTCCCAACTAAATGCACTTGTCCAAGGATACTTGAGGGTTTTAGTACTGAGTTGTTGTCAACGTCTAGTCAACCTAAAAAGATAGATAAATTTTGTGCCTCATAAAATAAAGTAAGAATAAAAAATAAACATAAGTAGAATAGTTTTGTATACAATGATAAGAAAAGGGGTGTTTAGGGTACTTAAACCTTCTTGATGCTTTATTAACTAAGAGTTAGCATGATCATAAAAGCTCTTTTTGTGGCGAAAATTTGTATTCTATTAATGCTATTAAAGTCGCGGAGTTATTGTTTAGGAACCCTCGCACACTTGACCATATCGGCTTGAATCAACAAGGAAACTCCTCGCAAGGTCGGTGAAAACCACAATGGTATTGCCGAATCAGTAGGGAAACTATATGTCGTTTGGGTTTAGTTTTATGTAAGAAAATAACATAAGAGATTTATCTCACCCAGCTCGTTAACTGAATCAATAGGGAAACAATTCGAGCGTCAAGTTTTAGTATTAATTTTTTCACGCGGTCCTAAATAAATCAAGTACTTTGGTGTCTTGATCTTATCTTCAGACCAAGGCAAAAGATCTCAAACACAAAGTCCCCATACCAAAATCTCTAACCCCATTTCGAGCCGTCAACATGTTTTGACTCTACGTAGACATTGAACACATGAAGTGTTTTTGACAATTAGATTTATAAATTGAGGGTGAAGATTGATCAGTGGCAAAATTGTAATATATGTTATAATTTTGATTGACCAATTTAACTATATAGGGGTATAACAGTATATTGGTATGTTCTAAATTTAAAAAACTCACATGCAATGCACATGTAACTTCCCCTCATCTTTTTTAAATGTAAATAACATTTCATACATATATATATATTTTTTTAAAAATACACCATAATAACGAGCGTTTTTTTTATCTTAAGATGAGTACCATATTGCTATGAATATACACATATAAAAAATTACGTTTAAACTTGGTTGATGTGTTTTGTTTTATATAACACTGTAAAGCTATTCTAATTCATATAAAGCACATCTGTTTCAGTAAAACACATATCTTTTAACAAAACACATTAGTTTTCTGTATTGTTTATCATATAGTGTTTTATATGAATGTGTTTGATTCAATATGATCATTTTTATTTGTTTTGATCATGTTAGTGTTTATTATTTTTGTATACCATATAGTATTTTATATGAATGCACCTAATTACAGTTTGTTATGTGTAAGATAAATTTACCTTAATACCTTCCCAATTTAAATTTAATTGGTGCCACATGTCATCACCCTACTCCTTCTTACCCTTCTCACAAAAAACACATTTTGTGCACTAACCACTATATATAAGCCCCGTTTGCGATGTGCACATATAATGTATATATGTGTGGGCTATCGGAGGGACAAGTAAAATTGCACTAATTTTATCGTAATTTTACTAATTTCGTGAAAATAACATCAAAAACGGCGTAATTTTAATCATGCATCATGTGGTGACGTTGATAGCCAAAAGGCAAGGGGATACATGTACTAATCGGGCTTCTCCCGATTTCTGAGTGTTGTGTGCCTTATGTCCAAGGCTTGATGCAACACTACTATTGAGCCGGGGGTCTCACTGAAAGTAGTCTCTCTATTCCTACGGGGTAGAGGTAAGGTTGTCTACATCTTATCCTCCTTAGACCTTACCTTTGCTATTGGTGGGATTTACTGAGTATGGAATATATATATAAAATTGGTAGGTGTCACACCACGCCAATGGCGGAAACACGTGGCGCAACGCTCGAAAGCATTTCAAAGTCAAGATTAACATAAACCATATTTAATTAGAAAAGATCATTTCATTATGATGTCGAAAATGAGTACCTTGTCTCAAACATTACGCAAAACAACAAACATAAAGTTCAAACATGAGGTTTTTCCGTCTATGTCCCAACCCAATGGTAAATACAAATGAAACCCTCGACAAGTGTCCGACATCCCATATTCCGCCGTACTAGCCTCATATCTATTAAGCACTTAGTTACCTGAAAGATATGTTTAAAAAGACGTCTATAAATAAAATACTGGTGAGTTCACAGGTTTTAGTTTCCATAACAACAAAACATTTTAACAACAACAACATATGCGGAACAAACACAAGCAGTGGCCATTGTAAGGAGTAGCTAACTCCTATAAAAACTATGACGAGCAAAACCTTGAGCCCATAACCAAACCAAGACACGCAATGCCTCACGAGTAGTTGTTTCTCAGAAAATAACAACTTAGTTCAGAATACGGTGCACCCCTGGTATACACAATTACATCATCGACGCTAGCAATTAGGGGTGGGCCTTGTCCGGCACCAATAGTGCTATCCAAATATTCCTTCGGTTTCTCGATTTCACACACACAACAAACGATTAAATGGTTACAGTAGCGAGGACTCACCCCGAGTGGTGTACAACAAACCCAAGTACTCATCATGCCACTTAACACATTTTCACATTTAACAACATTTTGACAAAACATATCTTTCACCCAAAACAAAAAACAGTAAAAAGGGGCGCATGAAACTCACCTGAAGTACACCGTGCAATCAAATAGCATAGAATAGCAAGTCCGAGCAAGCACCTACGAACGCCTAGTGCGTATAAGTCACTAAGTCTATAGCACGTGTTTTCCCGGCAAGTTATACATCCAAATTCCAACACACCACATTTACATACAGTTCCCCGTTTAATTAAACGTATGTTCTAGGATTGTGGTGATGGATTACCCTTGTTATAAGTTACACTTTATTTCCATATTAATTAATTTACAATACATCATCATCGACTCGACTCACTTGACCGTATAATTATTTTTCCAATTAAATAATTATACTAGGAATCTTGTCGATCGATTTCATTTTCAACATTCGACTCGACTCACTTTACCCATATATTTACCTTCCCATTAAATAATTAACTAGGATATTGTCGATTCGACAACATATTTACATTGTCAAGTTTTACATACCTTAACTTGGTTTAAATGTATAACTGTTATAGATTATTTAACGTTAATTCTACCATGAATACTTTTTCCAATACTTAGGAAAGTGTTATTTACTTTTCACCCATAACTAATCTTATATATTTTAGTTCGAAAAATATATAATTTCATACCCACATTTGACGCAAAGCATATATATGTATGTTGTAGGAAGTTATGCAATATATATACTTATTTGTCTGTTTCACATTTTTATCCGTTAACACGTCGTAATAATAAATACACCCACATTCGATCATTTGTATTTATATAAAACGCTCGTTAATTTGGTGTAATTTTTTTCTTTAAAAAATCTAGTACATAAAAGATATTAACGTTTAAAAATTATGGGAGGAAACATAACTGAAAAAAATCCAATTTGATTTTTAAAAATATTTTTTCTAAAATATCTGAATGCCACATGGGATGACACATGGCACACTCAAGGAGGAGAATGCTTCTTTGAATGTCATGTCATTAAAATTGCTTTCTTTTAATTATTTACTAGCTTTTATCCCGGGACTGTCCCGGGGTTGAAATTATCTTAATATAATATAATAAAATATCTAATATGACAACATAATTAATGATTTGCCAATACATGATTAATGAATAATAATAATAATAATAATAATATTTACTTTAAACAAATTCTGCCATAAGTTATCATATTCAAATATAAAAAAAATCTCTGCTATGAAGTTATGTTTATCGTTTGTGATTTATTAGTAGAGTAAAATATATTTGAAAACAAAACCCCACAAAAGTAGTTGTTTTTTTCTCTGTTTTTATATAGCACTATGGTACTCGTTGGAAAGATAATAAAACGCTCGTTAATTTGATGTAATTTTTTTCTTTAAAAAAATCTCGTAATAAAAAGATATTTAAACGTTTAAAAGTTATGGGAGGAAACATTAGAGAGAAAATTTAATTTTGTTTTTAAGTTCTTATCTTTTCCTCAAATAACTATAATATAATATAGATTTATTAAAAAAACTCAAAAATTAAAAAATCATACATGATGCCACGTGACCACATTCAAAAAGGGGTTAAAGGCCTCTATTGAATGCCACATCATCAAAGTTCAATTCTTTTATTATAAGTTATAGATTATAGATAGATATAGATATAGATGAAAAATACTATCAACGTGTCTAGTCTAATAATAATAATTTTAGGGACAATTCATAACAAGACATGATTTTTTTTTCAGAATATGGGTTAGCAAAGATGTCCGGTTTGTTAAACAAGACAAGTTGAGCATGCACTTAATAAATACATGGCCTGACAACACGACGAAGACGCCGACTACGACAAACAACAACAACAACAAACAACCACAACACCAACAACAACAAAGAACAAACCACAACAAACAACAACCACAACAACCACCAACAACCAACCAACAACAACAACCACAACCACAACCACAACAACCGTATCCAGTAAATCCCACTATAACCAAAAGTTTATTTGCCCGAACACAACCCGTTTAATTAATAAACTTGCAATTTTACTCGATGTGTGTTGTAGCGGCATCAAAAAATACAATACTGAATTTATACCATCTAGTAATCGACTCGTTTCTAAACCAAAAATTAACGTCAAAACATAGACTCATTGTAAATGCATATAAAAATAAGCATAAAAATGTATTATATTTGATCCTACTCCTTAAAAATGTAAACCTATAGCACAAATAAAATTAAGCACGTAAGAAAATAGTGTTTTTAGCGGAGTTCTCACGGATTCTCTTAACTCAATATTGTTTTTATAATATTCAATCAATCTAAGATTGAGAGAGGAAAAAAATAACTAGAAGACACTAATTACAAAAATGTACATTTTGAGCCCTAGTTAATTGGTTGCTTAAAGTGTTACTAACGTGCTAAATATTACTTAATCTAGCATATGAACATTAAAAGAGTCGACTTGAAACATCACCCAATTTTAAAATGTGTTGACACAACACGAATAGATATTTTTGACCGAAACAAAATTCTTCATGTTGCCAACCCTACACAATATTAATTGATACCCCTGGATATTTCATAATATAGATGGCAAAGACGTAAAACAACTGAATGACTATTTACAATCATGTAACTAATCATATACTAGAATGTTACGGACCATTCCATTTAGGTGGTTTATTCCACTACCATCTCTTCCATTTCATTCCAATAATATTTCCAAATAGATCAAAGATACTTATTTCGAGCCTATTATGTGTATAAACGATGACGAGTAGAGATGTTTACCTGACTTGATGATTCTTATGATGTTGTTAGATTCGATTTCAGGAAACGGTTCATGTGTTTGAGACGATTCTGGAGGTCCATACTTCCACTACCAGCATCTTCACTTTGAGACGGGTGTTTGTGAAATAAGCATCTTGGAGAAGAGATATTTACCCAAACTGATGGTTCTCGATATGATATTAAATTTTGTTTCAGGAAACGCCTTCAGGCTTGCGAGCCAAAAGTCCGAGCACACTCCCAGTACAAAGTCTGGGATAAGTTTTTACAATCTCTAGGGCGACATCTAAGAAAATAAGCCAAGGTTCACAATTATATATGTATTCTATGTAATACAAATTTATGCATACTAAAATACGTACCAAACATATCATTCTCGACACATTTATCAAGTAAGCCCAACCGCGATTCTGACTTGTCCAACCATCATCATTTAAGCCCTTGGATTTATTGTACAGATACTTCACCACGTCTCATTTCCAAACAAGCCGCTGCATACAAGGCGCATCATTATTCCATTACCTCCTGCAATAATCAACAAGGACTTCGTTCTTTTCCACCATGATTTTAACGGCTTTAATGTTTCCAGCTACAGCTGCTAAATACATAGCAGTGTTATGATTTTTTTTTGTAGTTCCAAGTCTTCCTTTGCCATCATATCCATCAGATTTTTCACAAAACTTTTCGACATCTTTAGGATCTTTTGCTGATGCACAACATGAAGTGATGTCTCACCGTTTTCAGTTATGCTACACCTTACCAACTCTAAGTTCGTATCGAAAATGGCTTTGGCAGCCTTCCAATCACATTTTATTGATGCCTCGTATAGGGGGACGCCGATTTTGAGGTAATCTTCTCTAGATCCTTTAAGTAATTCCATATCAAATAGTTAGTACTTAGTACGTAAATGGCCAATCTCAATCAATAAGGATTAAAATATGAGATATTAGTTATTGTTTGTTTGTAATTATCTTTATCATTACCAAAAAATATATAATTTGAGTAGGTTTCTAGAATTATTCTTATTTTGTTTGTATGTAAATTTGAATTTTCATTGTCATATACAAATGAAGTCTTTTTTTTTGTTTATTTGGACACCCAGAGAATCTAATTCAATACCTATATGGTTTTGTCTGACTCGCCTGAAAAGGTTCACGTGAAACCCTATATGCCTCATATTGGTCAATACGAGACATATAGGGTTAAGATTTTGTCGTTTCCTATCTTAATTTATCCGGCCCACGTGGGGAATAATTAAAGCAATACGCCTCGTGTTTACCAATATGAGCGTATATATAAGTGTCAAATTAATTTTGTAGGGTGTCTAAATATTAATTAACACCCTATACAGTGTTCCATATTTTCTTATCTAACCTTTACAACACGTTAAAATGTAAAATGATGATGTGCAACCCAGGGTCGTCCCTGAGAATTCAGAAGCACTGTGCGCGTAGGAAAAATAGGCAAAAGTAAATACGTTTTAATTTCTTTAAAAGGGCCACAACTAATATTGGTTTGAAAACAAACAGTTTACGTCGGTAATGCTATAAATTCCACAGGATTGAATGGAAGAGACTAGCGTAAATTACCGTTAATCAGATCTGAACGAGGTAGCTTCGGTGGTGGTGGTGGATGTGGGTTAGCATGCGAAACACTTGGAATGTTGACTTGCTGCTGTTGTCGTTGGCTTAAGGGTTTGTGTTTCATCTATTATGGGCAATTGTGCACCTGCTTGATTCATCATCTACACAGCAACACAATTATATCTTTGCTTTCAGATCAAATGATTTTAATGTGTGAAGAATGCAATTTGAGGAGATGTGGTTAGTTGAAAAATGCCTTGGATCAATTATATAGAATTTCTACGTCAACGCATAGAAAGTAAACCAGGATTATATCTATACTATATTATAAAGCATGAGGGAAGGATTCCAACCAAATTTAAGTAAATACAACATTTTATGCATATAGTACAACAACTTAATGAAGTTCATAAAAGGGTAAAGTTGTCTTTCTACATGGATATTAAAAAAAATACATAATATTAAAAAAAAAAATCAATGAAAATTTAATTAGTGGTTAAAAACCCAAGTATTTGTTAGAAGTTCCTTGTATATCCCTTTACGGTTTCTTCTTCCCCCTTTTGAAACTATGTACCGACAATTGTATCATCCTGGACTTTTAATGACCCAATCAATGTATTGTAACCGATGCTACCTATTTACACATATTTATTTTTCATGTTAGTGATTATAATACCTATTTCTACTAAGTCTTCTTGTCAATGATGCAAACAATGCAACTGATTTGGTAACCAAACTGCCACACATGACACATCACAAAATAAAGTTGATAAGAAACATTTATCAAGGTAAGATTATTTGGGAGAAAAATAAAAGAAAAGGTAATTGGTCATATTTGGGATTTACGGTTTATTCTAACCTTTATTTGATTGATGTCTTATTTAGTTTATATATATCTAACTTCTTATATATGATGTGAAAGTTGCAAGCAATGATTGGCGATTAGTTTGATCATGGAGATGATATATGCGGGTCAATCGTTAATGTGAGATCAACGTAGGAAAAATTATGTTGGATTGATTAATTTATAAGTACTTGCTATTTGTATTCGTTATAGGTCTGGGATGACATTTAGGAGTGGTGACCTGACCATACATGAAAAAGTTTATTGTTAAACATCCAAACAAGGTGTCAAAACTGAAGACTACATCTGGGATAGCCAGGGAAACACTAGAAGTAAAGGAGATTCGATTAGTATACAAGAAATAGGGTTTTGTTCTATTAATTCGTTATTGTTTCTTACTCTATAATTTCTGCTCATATCTCGTATTAAAGTAACTATAGTTTAATCCAATATTTGATTCAGATATGAGTGTTGTTCCGTCAGTTATGGGCCATGGAAACACTAGAAGTAAAGGAGATTCGATTAGTATACAAGAAATAGGGTTTTGTTCTATTAAGTCATTATTGTTTCTTACTCTATAATTTCTGCTCAAATCTCGTATTAAAGTAACTATAGTTTAATCCAATATTTGGATTCAGATATGAGTGTTGTTCCGTCAGTTATGGGCCTTATACACATAATACATGCACACGAACGAATCTGTTTAACTTTTCGATATATGGAAATTGGTGGTGCCACAAACTTTCTGGTATCCTGTTCTCAAATGAAGAAAAGGAAAGTGTTTATACCGACAAAATTATTTAGGCATGTTAACAAGGAAGGGTTTGGTTGTATCGCATGGGGTTCTAGGAGCTTAAGCCTTTCTTACACTGGTAGGATGCTTGTAAAGGTGTCCTGTTTTTGGGTGTTTGTGGGTGGTGTTATTTATTTTTATTTTTTTGATGGCATAATATACTCTATTTTATTACATGACGCTTTTTAATGTTTCTCTAAATTCAGTAGCCCTTATTAATTTTTTTTAGTGTTCTTTGATTGTCGTTGTTAAGGATTTTGGAGCCGTGTAAGGTTGTGTTGTATGCATTTTAACAAGAAATATACAATTTCTATGATCTCGCCAGCCATCGGAGCTCATTTGATGCTACTAACATAAAACTTTTTCAAAAAAAAATAAATATAATAACTTTTTCAAAATTAGTATATGAACAAAAAAAACTACTAGAAAGAAGTACCACAATACGTGTCGCATCCGCCGCATCGCGCGGGCCCTTAGCTAGTTAATAATATACGACTATACGAGACATTTTAAAAAGACTTAAATCTTTTTAAATCATGTTGACGATTTCTTCATATATTTATTTATTGTCTCTTTATTTTTAAATTTAAGTAAAAGATTCTACCTAACATGAATTGTTGGGTTTGGTTCAACGGGGAAGAAGATGAATTTTCGGTAGCCTCGGTTAAACGATGGATGAGAGGGTCACTAAATGCGGCGGATCTTTTTGGTTTCAAGTGAGTAAGTGGGTTCCAACAACGTGTAATATTTTCATGTGGCGTGCGTATTTGGATCGGCTTCCTACAAAGACGGCATTGATTAAAAGAAGAATTACGATCGAAAATAATTTATGTGAATGGTGTGAGAGCTATGAAGAAACTATTGAACACATTCACACAGGTTGCGCGATCTCCATAGGTGTGTGGACCGCTATCACTACTTGGTGTAAGGTTCCAAGATCGTTCGTGTTCCATGTTAAAGATTTGGTTGAGATGGAAGAGTATATGGAGGTTCGGGTAACAAAAAGGAGTCTTGCATGGGGTTATATTATCACGTGTTGGAGATTATGGCGGGCCAGAAATGACAAGGTGTTCTTGAACAAGATGCCTAACGGTGACGGATGTGGTAGCGGACCTCAAGACTTTAGGTTTCCTTTGGTATAAGTACCGGTTTAAAAAAGGGTAGTGGATTGGATATAGATGGATTTCTTTTGATGTGATGTAATTGTTCTTGGTTGTACGCTTTGTGGTTTCAGCCTCTTTCTCTGTCTTGGAGATAGTTGGTGTTTTTTTTGTTGTTGAATGAAAGTCATTTTCCAAAAAAAAAAAAAAAAAAAAAAAAAAAAAATCTAACATGATTGTCCTTATTTTGTGGAGTGGTGGTTATAATAAGGACCATTCTATTTACACGGGTTGAGTTATTCTATAAAAGCTATAAAAAATGAGAAGGGTGAGAAGCCACTAGAAAATGATATGTGTCAAATGATTAAACAAATGGGAAGGGTAATTTTGTCAAAAAAAATATTCACCTGCAAGTCACATGCCATTTCCACCCTCATTTTTAAATATCCGTAACTTTTTTTATACGTCATCATTTTTTTAAAAAAATTATACCATAAAATCGAGCGCCATTTTATCTTTAATATGAGTACCATGTTGTTAAACTTTCTAAAAAAAGTCAAAAACCCACTTGCGAAAGACACAATGGAGTGTAAAACACAATGAACACCAAATATAAATATAGGGTATAAAACATAAATCAACAATCTAATAAAACACAATGGAGGACATACTAAAGACAAAATGAATAGAAGATTAAAACACAATGAATACTTTTGAAAAAAAAAAGTTGAAAACCTAGTTGCGTAAGACACAATGGACGACATACTAAAGACACAATAAACAGAAGACTAAAACACAATGAATACTTTGAAAAAAAATAAAAACCCTGTTCTGTAAACCACATGGATGACATAATAAGGACACAATGAATAAAGACTAAAACACAATTAATACTTTTGAAAAAAAGTTGAAAACCTAGTTGCGTAAGACACAATGGAGATAACGTAAAACACAATGAGTACAAATTAAATATGGCAATGAACAATTGGGTATAAAACACAATGAAACAGTCTAATAAACACAATGGACGACATACAAAAGACACAATGAACAGAAGACTAAAACACAATGAATGATAGATTTAAACACAATGAGTAACATAATAAAACACAATGTACACCTAAATACAAAACCCATTTGCATAAAATACAATGAAAAGCATACTAAAAACACAATGGACAAAGTTAAATCATGTGTAGACTAAAAAAACATAAATAACATATTTATAAAGCACACATGCATACTATAACACAATGAACAAGCAGAAGACACAACGGAGAAAGAAAACCCGTTAACACGATTTTTTTTCCAATTTTAATGTAGCAATGTGGTACTCATATTAAAACATAAAAAACGCTCGTTAATATGTGAAATTTTTTGGAAAAAAAATATCGTATGAAAAAGTTATAGGCGTTTTAAAATGACGGGGGTAATTGACATGTGCATTGCATGTGGAGAGAGAAAGTCAACAATGTGGTTTTCCTTTTATGTCATTTCTCTAATTTATTATTTATTTATTTTCAAACAAACTAACCTCAACCCTTCAAATATATGATCAATGGATCATAATCCTTCTCACCCTTCCTAGAAAAATGTCTTGTGTATTTGATCAAAACCCCTATTACACCCCCCTTGGTTCTATTTCAATCTCCCCCCACCAAAGCGCCTCGCTTTGGTCAAATCGTGTACTATGTTGACTGCTTTATCGGGAAAAGCAAAAAGCAACTTCAAAGCGTCTCGCTTAGGCCAAGCTAGGCGCTTTGGCCCCCTTTTTCTAGGGAGGATAAATCTGGACAAGTTTTCTAAATTTACCCCCAAAGCACCTCTCTTTTGGCCAAAGCTAGTGCTTTGGGCCTTTTTATTTAAAAAAAATATATTGTTTTAATTAGATTTAAATGGTTTTATCTTAATTAAAAATATTTTAATTCATTTTTAATTGTTTTAACTTGTTTCCAATCAAAAGAAAAATTAGTTTGGTGTGTTTCGGTTCGTTTATTGCTCGTTTGTGATTTTCAGAACAAACAACCGAGAATGAACAACTTTCATAAATATATGTACGTAACGCATGAAGTGTGCAATCAATACCAATGTATTACCAAATTTCAAATTTTACATCTCTAATCGATATACCTAGACTTCCAAACATTGTTTAACGCGTTTTGGTTCGTTTAATTGCTCGTTTCAGAGCAAACAACCGAGTATGAACAACTTTCATAAATGAATATACGTAGCACATAAAGAGTGCAATCAATACCATGTCTTATCAAATTTCAAATTTTACATCTCTAATCGATATACTGGACTTCGGACCTTGTTTGACGCAGTTAGTTCGTCTGCTCGTTTCTTAAGACCTCAACGGGTGGATAATGGGCCCGGTCAGTTCGAAATTGGTACGGTTCGTTACCGTACCTGATCGGTCGATACGTCCGGGTGGATAACGGGCCGTCAGTTCGAAATCGGTACGGTTCATTACCGGGCGGTCAGTTCGAAACCGGTGCGATTCGTTACCGGACCTGATAGGGTTGATACATTTCCGGGTGGATAACGGGCCGGTCAGTTCGAAACTGTACGGTTCGTTACCGGGCGGTCAGTTTTGAAACCGGTACGGTTCGTTACCGGACCTGATCGGTCGATACCGTCCGGGTGGATAACGGGCCGGTCAGTTCGAAACCGGTACGTTCGTTACAGGGCGGTCAGTTCGAAACCGTACGGTTCGTTACCGGAACTGATCGGTCGATACGATCCATGGTACCTTGAAGTATTAAGATTATGAAATTAGTAAAACAACTTTTCAAGCAAGCAAGTACAATTCAGTTGTTATCGAAGAGATAGCTG
Source organism: Ambrosia x helenae (assembly GCA_030844895.1). NCBI lineage: Eukaryota > Viridiplantae > Streptophyta > Magnoliopsida > Asterales > Asteraceae > Ambrosia > Ambrosia x helenae. The sequence continues at coordinate 7,171 of JAUTDX010001647.1, read as the reverse complement.
TCAATGATGAAGGCAAAACTGATAAGGCTGAACACGTGTGTAATATTTGAAAATTATCATTTCTTGACATGCTTGGTAACACCTTGATCTACAATATTTGAAAATTATATTGACATGCTTGGTAACACCCTAATCTCAATATTTGAAAATTATTATTTCTCGACATGTGTTGTTCTAAATCCCATTTAATCTAAAATGTTACTAAAATGTGAGGACCTTCATTGATTGAAAGTAATTAAAAACACTTAAAAATGAATTAAAACAAATTGTTGTGTGTTAGGTTTAGTCGGAGGACCACATACAATGATTCATCAAAGTTGTACAAAGCCGGATGTTTCTACTGAAAAACCCAAACGAGCAATAAATGAAGCGAAATGCCTCAAACAAATTTTCTTAGCTTGGGAAACAACTTAAAAGAACTAAAAATAAATTAAAATTATTTTTTTTCAATAACAGATAATTTTAAAGAATTAAAAGAAATTCATTTTTTTAAAAAGCCAAAGCACCTAGTTTTGGTCAAAGCTAGGCGCCTGTGGTCTAATCATACCACTCAAGCGCCTAGCTTTGGCCAAAGCTAGGCGCTTTGGCCTTTTTAAAAAAATGAATTTATTTTAATTCTTTAAAATTATCTGTTATTGACCAAAAAAGAATTTTAATTCATTTTTAGTTCTTTTTAAGTAGTTTCCAAGCCAAGAAAATTTGTTTTGAGGCATTTCATTTCGTTTATTGCTCGTTTGGGTTTTTCAGTTAAAACATCCAGCTTTGTACAAATTTGATGAATCATTGTATGTGGTCCTCCGATTTATACATCGATACCCATATTTTTCAGAACATAATTTTTGCATGTTTAATTGATATGCTGACTTCCGGACTATATTATAATTGATCGTTGTGGTTTTCATAGCACCTTGTTTGATTACACTCGTGTTCTGCCTTTATCAGGTTGCCTTCATCGTTGACAGCTATCTCTCCGATAACAACTGAACATACATACGGGTTTCTGAATGTAATACAGTTCTTTGAAATTTTGATTGTTTATTATATGTATGCATTGTCTAATGCATCACCATCCCTTCTGTAATTTAATTTTTGTAGCTTATGATGTTGCCTTATATATTCATTTCATATGGTAATAGATATTAGAAAGTAAACTGCAAAATGCTTGATTGTGTTTTCCAAAGTAAATTTGAATACTTGTAGTTTAGCACTCAATATTGTTATAATTTACAGTTGCTATGTCACTTTAACTTATGGCATTACTTGTCGCTATCATTTGCTAGGGATTTGGAAAAAAGTCAAAGCTAGTACCAGGGAATTTTATCAAGGTAGTTTACTATTGAACACGATATTATCCACAAACCTGGTTGTTCTTGTTTTTCCACATTGGAAAATTACGATTTTGTTAACATTTTGAATGATTGCAGGTGCTCCTGTTTATTCAAAACCCTTGAGGTAGAGATATTCTCTTGTTCTGTATCTGTATCTGTCCTTTAGCAAATATAAAAGTGGAGGACAAGGATGCATATCTTTCATTCTTCCTTTGTCTAACAGGATGTTTGAATGTGCGATATGGAATTGATTATTTAACTCACACTAACCATAGTTATCAAAGGCGCTAGGCGCACTCAAGGCGCATAGGCCTTGCCTAGGCCTGGGCGCTAGGCGCAAAAAAAGGGAGGGCCTGAGATAAAAAAGCGAATAAAGAAAATAAACTAAAAATATATTAAAATAATACTATTTTTCATCTACTTAGTATTAAAAAGTTTTAAAATATTGATGTATTAGTGTATAGAAGAAGTATTTTCCTTAGATAAAAGTAGAAATCTGGTTGGAATCTAGCCATCACCTAGAGAATTAAAGCTCAATTTCCTCGACTCAAAGCGCATATTGCATCGCCTCCCTAAAAAATGGGCCTAGGCGCAAGAGGCGATGGCTTTTGACAACTATGCACTAATCAATATTTTAGCGTTTGGACATAGTCATTCTGATTATTGGAACTTTGTTTCAGTATTATATCCAACTGCAACAAGCACAACTGATAATTTAAGGGAGTGGTGAGAATACTTTCTTACCATCCCTTTACACTATATTAAATACTTTTTTATTTTCACATGTTTGTTTCTTTGTAATTTTATGGTAAAAAAAGATAATTGTTGATATTTTTGACGATTACTTTATTAACTCATTGGGTTATTAAAAACATAATTTTAGTTGGTAGAGAATTATCATATTTTACTGTTATAGAAAAAGTATAAAACGCACATCCAAACTAATCCTTATTGAACTAACACTTGAAGCTAATCGTTCTTTACAACAATTTCTGTGGCACAGGGATGTTGTATCCTCACCTAAAACAGATTTTCCGACCCATATGTGGAGTAGATCTATCTTTACGTACAGTGGTATGTTCTTTCAATTGTCTACAAACTATAAATTATGAACTATACAAGAAATTTAAGTATTCAATTTATTTTGAATATGGTTGTCTTGTTGACTCTTTATTGGTATCGCCGACATTCTTAACAAATACCTTTGTTGATTTGGTGTTTGTACTTTATATGATGATGATTATTATTTATATATTATTATTTTATTATTATTATATCCTTTCTTGTTGACTCTTTATCTTTATTGGATATGCCGACATTCTTAACAGGAATACCTTTTTGATTTTGTTGATTGTTTGTACTTTATATATGATGATTATTATTTTTTATTTATTTATTTATTTATTTAGGAAGTTTTGGGCTTTGGGATCATAATGTTATTGTCTGGGAACAGAACCTGCTAAAATAGAGAAGATAGTCAACACCTCGGTCAAAGGACACACACTGGCCCTGCTATTTCACTGCATCGGGTGCTGTGGCTGGAAGTGTTTTTAAGTACTCCCATTGTAAATGCTCCGCAGGTGCTGTGCTTAAATCTTCTCTCTTTTATTCACTGAAGTTAGTTTTCTGCATTTTTCTAGTTGTATACTTTCTCGATCGAATTTCTTGCCAAATCCAGTTTGTTACTAAAAACATGATAAAATTAAGCTATGTAGAGCATCTCTCCATCCCATGAATTTCAGTAAGTATATAGATTTTGGGAACACATTTAAATATTTGCAAAGAATCTGAACAACCCTTTGTAATGACTAAATAATTCTGATTAGAGGTGACAATTTCAATCCATTTACTTATGAATGTGTTGATTTAGGTTATGTTTATCTCTAACGGGTTAAATGGTAAAACGAATTTAGCCAATTAACTTAAAAAGAAACGGGTCATATTGTGGTTTGCAAAGTCCCCAAGTGTATTCGTTATGCATAAAACCTTCTAAATCATTTACTCTGAAAGACAAAAAACTGTATTAATGTAGTTTTTTTTTTCGGCGTTTATGTAGGCAGCTAAACAGGGCATTGGCTCGGCAGTCTCACCAACTTTCCTGCCCAATCTTGCTTATTATTCTGGCATATAAATAACGGTATTGAGGAGATTCTGGCAGATTATGTTCACCCATGAAAATGACTCGCAGTTTGATCTTGGTGATGATGAGACTCTTCCTTATAGTTGCAGCAAAAGATGTTTTTGTGGCTACAAATTGAATATTTTCCTTTCAGAATCCAATGGTTTGATCGACAACCGTCTTCTTTTTATGTTTATTGAAGATACTGAACGTGCCGAATAAATGTTAGTCCTAGAAAGTTATTGGACTCATGAATGATTCAGTTGAGGTTTTGGTTTTGGTTTTGGCTGATGGAATTGTTTTGGTTTGAAAGTTTGACTATATTTAATTTTATTTTTAATGTTATAATGGTGTGTGTTTAGTGGTCACTGTTGAGAATAAGATTAAACTGGAGCTTCTCACCATATGATTTATGTGAAGTAATGCAAGATTAACCAAGTTTTAAACACAATAAAACTCTCTATGGCAGTTGCCGAAACCTATTCCCGGTGGATATTCAGGCAAGATTAACCAAGTTTTTATGTGTCCAATCTACAGATGATGTAGCGGCACAGATCTGGCTTCGGTTGTTAGAAGTTTTCGTGTGATTTTTGATATTTATATAGCCAGAAAACGGGAAACAAGGAGGGTAAAAGATTTGGTTTTGTGTATTTGTTGGATGTTAAAGACCGGGGAGACATGGAGAGGAAGTTATCAGAGATCAGAGTGGGGGAGTTTCGTCTGGAGTTTAACGTGGCGAGGTTTGTTTTAGAAGATGGAGAGATTAATGCCCAGGCAGCAGCAAAGGTGCAGCAGTCACAACCGGGTGTTGGCAGAGGGATCAACCCTAGAAAGGGCGGCTTCTGTGGGTAATTTGTCTTTCAAAGAAGCTTTCACTGGGGTTAATACTAGAAGATTGGTGGAGGTCGATGATAACCTAACAGGCGTTCGATAATGAGTATGGAAGGGCGTTGATTGTGGTATAGTCGGATCAATCATTACTTTGAACAACATGGCTTCAAAAGGTGCACATTTGAACACATCTTGTTTTTAAAGAAAACAAAGAACTCCAGACTAGTAGTATGCTTATATGTAGATACTTGATCATAGCTAGTGACAACAGGAGGAAATTACCATGTTCAAAGAATCCATGAGAAAGGAGTTTGAAATGACAGATATGGGAGTATTACATTATTTCTTAGGAATGACAGTAACTTATGATCAGGTTACAATAAGAATCTCCCAAACTAAATATGCAAAAGATATACTAGAAAGATTTCTATGATAGAAAGCATCAAATCTTCAACACCAATGGAACATGGGCTTAAATTGATCAAAAATAGCAATGATGAATGTGTTGATCCGAGTTTGCACCGTAGTCTAGTTGGAAGCGGGAAAACATATACTGAGATCACATTGGGAAGCGGGAAAACATATACTAAGATACATAAAGGGTGCTTCGGAATATGGGATAGTATATACAACAAGTAAACTCGAATTAAAGGGCTTTAGTGATAGTGATTGTGCAGGAAATATAGATGATAGCAAAAGCACATATGATATGTATTCAACATAGGATCGAAGCAATATCATGGCAATCAAAGAACACAACGGAAGCTGAATACGTTGCACTATCTCTTACTGGATGTCAAGCATTATGGATCAAAGGAATACTGAAAGAATTAGACTTTGATTAAACAAAGCAATATCATTATATTATGATAACAAGTCTACCATCAACTTAACAAAGGATCCGGTTTATCATGGTAAAAGAAAAACACATACGAGTAAAGTATCACTTCATACGAGATCTAGTCAGAACTAAAGATGTGGAGAAGATAAAGTTTTGTAACACTAAAAATCAAGCAGCGGATATATTTACCAAAGCATTACAACCAAAGGACTTCACAAGGCTACACAACATGCTAAATGTACTCCCAATCTAGCTTAAGAGAGGGTATTGGATATTAGGTCGAAAAGTTATGTGGATTGAAGTTTATTTTGATACCCATCTCACAAAAGAAAGCAGAAAGAAGTATTGAGCTGGAGAGCTTGACATTAATAGCCTCGAGGGATTTGAGTTTATTTCTAAGAAATCAAAAGAAAATATGTAAGTGAACTGTATCAATTTTGTATAATTAGAACATAGTGTGCTAACTTCTAGAATAACCATCTCTTTATTTTTCATAAATTGTAGTTAAGGTACAGAAGTGATATGATCAAGCTGCACGATTCAGATCTCAAGCAACATCCAGATGACCTTGATGTGTGGGCGAGAGTGGTAGGAGGTGGCAAAGGCCGGATGTTCGGAATAGGAATCTTCGGATCCTAGTTTTGTAATAATTGGGAAACCGTCTACATCTACCGGATCTAAACTATATCTTGATGCCCTAAGGTCGCAAGAAGAGGTATTGTTTATTTCTTCTTAATAAAAAGTACCGCAAATCTGGTAAAGGTAGCGAAATTTAATAAAATATAGAATTCTATAAATGTATGGAATATATCAGTCTTGAATTTTGACTCTTAGTTGGTGGACATTGTGGTGTACTTTGACTTTTGAGATCTAAGATATTGTTTTTTAGGGTGAAATTGATGGATTTAGTTACAAGGTGAAGATTAAGAACTATGCATTTGGTATCTTCTAGTTGTTTAACATGGCTAGTTTGTTTCCCTAGAGTTTAGATAGTGAGGATGAGATATTGAAAATGAATTGTTTATACGTCAAACAAAATCAAGTTATGCAACATAAAAAACCTTTTTTACTTGAAAGGTTTCAAGAAAATATATGCAACAGTAAACCCTTAACCAATTTATAATCAACTTATGCGAATTGAACCTTCTGTGCCTTTTAGGTTCAAAGAGTTCGACATGAAATGGACAAGGAGATTGCAAATGAAAGGGATGCAAGATATGAGTTGGAGCAAAAAGTGCAACAAATGGAAAAAGAAATGAAAGAAAACGAAGAAAGGAGACAAAAAACGTTTGAGGATTTTATGTGAAAACTCCAACAGCCTGTCAGTCATTAGTTGTAGTTTTTTAAGTATTTCGGGTCTTTATGTTTAGCAATGGTGTTTTGTACTTAAAACAGGTTCGAATCTATGCTACTTGTTTTGGTGGTTTTGTACTTAAAAACAGGTTTCGAATATATGTTTATCAATGGTGCTTTTGAATCATATTTTTTATCTGTATTTCTTGTTAGTAGGTAAAACTTTAGTAGAGATGTGCAGGAAATAAAACTAGAAATTAGTAGAAAAAGTGTAGGGATAGAAAAAAAATCCGTAGGTATTTGGTAGGAAAAGGAAATACAATTTGTTGGTAATCGTGTAAGAATATATTTATATATATCTAATTAAATGGCCCTTATAATCATTTATCTAATAAATGATCAATGACCTAAATACCTCTATGGTTTTAACTGGTCTTTATGTGATGGACGTAATTACCCTTAATGAACCATTAAATAGGGTTTCCCCTTGGATGTATATATAGAGATTATTAGGAGAGCTTAATGGCTAATGAAACACCAATAATTTAAACCCTAAGTCTCCTTCTCTCTCCTCTCTAAAACTGAGATCCTTAATCTCCTTAGCCATCCTAACTGTACACCCTAAACGGGAACCCGATCATCCTGTAGATCATGAAGTATTCCCTCTCAGTGGTTACTGGCTAATAAGGTACATATTCGATTTACTTTATTCATGTTTATGTATTATTATCAAAGAATTGATCAACATGTGGTATCAGA
>JAUTDX010001646.1:0-91000 GCA_030844895.1 Ambrosia x helenae | reverse complement strand
TTAATAGAGAGAATTACACAGATTGTCCTTTAGTTATACATGAAATTGCATCCTATGTCCTTTTTTCAAATTTTGACTCCTTATGTCCTTTGTTTTATACACTTGTTACACCCTATGTCCTTTAGGCCAAACCAAGTTAAAAAACTCGGTTAAGTTGCTCACGTGCCCCTCACGTGAGGGGCAATCATGTCTTTTCACCACTCCATCTTCTCCCTGCTACCTTATAACGTTCGAAAAAAATTAGGGCTTTTATATCAGATCAAAAATTTAGGGCTTTCTATCACAATCAAAAAATTAGGGCTTGGCAACGATGGTGTATTGTAGGTGTGGAATGCTGGCGATGATTCGAACATCAACAACACCAAAAAACCCAGGTAGAAGATTCTATTGTTGTCCAATCGGTTGTGGTTTTATTGGTTGGTGTGAACAGACGCAATATGTAGAGTCTAACTTTCAGACTGCTACTTTTGCTTCGAAAGCTTCATGAAAGTCAAGAGGAATCAAGGAAACTGAGAAGCAAGCTTTGGATTAGTTGGATTTTCTTCGTTTTTTTTTTGTTTTGTTATTGTTGTAGTTTATTGTTCTTGAATAGTTAGTTGAAATGTACTTGAAAGGACCTACTGTGAATGGTTATGAAATGTAAGAAATCTTGTTATGAAATGGTTATGTATTGTCAGAATTTTGATTGTCATAGTTTATGGTATATGGGTCATGAATTAGTCTGTGCACAAATAACAAATCTGTTTTCAAATGGGTCAAAATCCTGGACAACAACAAGCATTAACAAAGCTGTATTCAGATCAGAAAAACAACAACAACCATTGACAAATCAAAGTCTAATGGGTCAAAAACCTGGACAGCAACAAGCATTAACAAAACCTGTATTCAGATCTGTTTTCAAATGGGTCAAAAAGTGTATTCAGATCAGAAACAAACAACAACCATTGACAAATCAAAGCTGGACAACCATTAACAGACTTCAGTCAAACAAACATCAAACCATAACAGATTAAAACCATAAAATACTTCATTAAAACATAAACATTAAAGTCAACATACCATACCAGATTAAAGTCAACATACCAGATCATTACAAAACATAATATAGTAATTAAAGTCAACAAAACATAAGACACCAAATTAAAGTCAACACATATAACACACTAAGGCTGAACTTGTCCCTTGCAGGTCCTGCTATTGTGCCCCACATTCCCACATTTGTTGCATTTTTTGGGGATCCTTTTTTGATAACTTTCCCCCTTTTGTTGCATCTTCCAATTCAACAGGGGACTTCTTTCTAACCTTCTTTGGCCTGCCAATGGGCTTATGATGGTAGGGTGCAGTTAGAGTAGTTGGGACATTAGACTTAGGCCACATTGTCCTTCCATTGATAGGATAAATCTTGTAGTTGTAGACCTCCTTCCACCTAGCAACTGTATAGACAGGATGAACATATGTCTCTGGTAGTTCTGTTTCCCTACCACTATACATGTTCTTGTTCCAGATTGCAGCCACAATATGTTTGCATGGCATCCCAGTGATCTCATACTTCCTGCAAGTGCATTCTCTCTTTCTCAAATCCACCACAACACCAAAACCTGCTGGCCCCCTAACCTGATAATGATCTTCCCCATTCCACAACACAGTGCACCTACTGGCTTGCTCCTTAATTTCTTCGAACTTTAGGGTAGCTTTAGGTGTTAATGGTCCATCAGCATTGTCCATCAGGTGAAGCACATTCACAATCCTTCTCATTAGATACTCTCTGATGTACTCCAACATAGTAATAATTGGCTTGTCTCTTGCATCTACCAGCTGGGAATTAAAGCTTTCACACATGTTGTTCAATAGCACATCTGATATTGCCCTCCCTATAATATGAATAATGAAAAACATTAATGTAACTGTTGGCAAACAATGGAAAACAATAAATCAGAAAACTTACCAGTGAAATGTGATTTGGACCAGTGTTTTGGTGGGATGGCAGACAACCACTGCATTGCTTCAACATTAAAATCTTTCAAATCTTTCATATTTTGCTCAAAATATTGAACTGTTGATGATGAGGCCAGCTTCCACAGATGATCCTTGTATGCTTTACCCTTGAACCTCAGTTTCATATTCTCATGAATATGTCTGAGGCAAAACCTATGTTCAGCATATGGAAATAGTTTCTCTATTGCAGGAATAATACCCTAAACAATTTGCAACATTTTATGTATTCAGTAATATGTAATACCCTAAACAAAGTAATAAAGTAAATAAGGGACTCACCTTTTGTCTGTCACTAATGAAGGTGAAGTATGAGTCAGTCTCCAATCAATGTCATCAGCTAGGCATTGGAGGAACCATGTCCAAGAGTTCAAACTCTCAGCCTCCACAACTGCATATGCTAAGGGGTATATCCCATTATTAGGGTCAACACCCACAGCAGACAACACCTGACCTGGGTATGGACCCTTAACAAAAGCACCATCAAGACCCAATAAAGGTCTACCAATAGCCTTGAACCCCTTCTTTAGTGACCCCAAACAAATGTAAATCCTCTTGAACTTCCTTGTTTCTGAATTTGGATCTGGACATGGTTCTACTTCAATATGAACTGTTGTACCTGGATTGGTGTTCATCAGTTCACCACAATAATCCCTCAAGACACTGTATTGTGCTTGATAGTCACCATGTAGCTTTGTAAGGGCTTTTGTTTTAGCTCTAAAGGCTTTCATCTTTGATATCCCAATCTCAAACTTCCTCTGAAATTGCTCTTGAACTGCCTTAACAGGTATGTTAGGGTTTTCCTCAATCTGTTGCATCATCTGTTTGCTAAGAAAGGTAGAGGTGCAATGATAAACAGATCTACTTTGAAGACACTTGTGTTGAGTGACAAGAGTCCTCACCCTCCAACTTTCTGCAACTCCCTCTTTGGTAACAAGAATGGTCCATGGACAACACACTTCATTGGGGTTAGATTTATTCCCTCTTCCACCAACATTAACTTGTTTGTCCTTTTCCCCTTTACTTTTTACACCAACTCCTTTAGTTTTATCAGATTTCACCTTAGGTCCTTTGACTTTTACTTTGACTTTACCCTTCCCTTTAATGCTTGACTTTGACTTAGCACCTATGTCAGCATGGTTATGAATGCCAACTGCATCAACATGAAAATTAGGCATATTCCCTCTGCAAATTGCCCTCACCCTAACTAAATCATCCTTCACAATCCTAAGTTCCCTTCTAGTTTCAACTGCATGCAGTTTAATTAACTCTTTGGCCTCCATTTTACTTCCAAAAATCTGGCCACAATAGAAGTTACTGTTGTTCTCATTAGCCTTCCTTAAATCCCTAAGCATTTTCTTCCTAACCCTTGATGCATCATCATCAGACTCACTGCCACTATCAAAATCATTGCACAATACATCATCCTCAATGTTTTCAGATGGTCCCTCATTATTATTCTCATCATGCCCTATATCAATGTTAAGTTTAAAATCCCTCATGTCCACTTCCACATCATCCTTACAAGTATCCTCACCATCAAAATCACTATCACTGTCACTGTCATTTTCCTGACTTTCATCTACATCATCCATACTAATGTCATCTTTTTTCCAACATTCTTATGTTTATCATTGTCTATCTTCTTATCTTTATGTTTATCATTGTCTATCTTCTTATCTTTTAACCTTTCACCAACATCAACATTAGACCTAGACCCAAAGAAAGGATCAAAATCCTCACTAAAAGCAGCATCATAAATCTCTTTAGGGGGTAATTCCACTGCAAGGGGTGTTGGTTGAGTTATACATTCACCAAATTCATCCATGTAAAAAGTATTTGTATACCCAAATTCAACATAAACCCTCATCACCAAGCTACTGTTATTCCATACAAACTTCAAAAATTTCCCAACATCAACATCGTTGCCTAATGTTCTAAGACCAGTATCTAAATCCCCATTTGGCTCAACATAATGATAAAACCTAACCATTTCAACAGAATAATCTAGCTTCTCTACTATTTGATCTAGTGTGTTAACACAGAAATAATGTTGATTAAGCAGATCAACAAGGCTAACCTTCCCTTCCAAATACTCTCTGCCATTGCCCTGTCCATGTGTGAAATGTCCTCCATGATGCAATTCAATAGAAAACAACCCATCATATATGCCTGTTAACAACCAGTAAACTTACATTACTTTATGCTCAAAATTAATATCAAAAAAAAAAAAACTTTAACACACACTTACTTACCATAGATACCATCAATATCTTCCTGTTCTAGATCGTCTCGTATGTAAAATCGTTCATCTCTCGCATCAGGGCTTAGTGCCCGACTATTGAAATCCATTGTCGTTGTCGTCTTCGTCTTTGTGTAATTTTGGGCGGAAATCGTTAGGTTAATTGTGATGATGATGGGTTTGGTTTAAGTGTTCTGTGTTATGGAATTCACAAGGATAATATAAACGTTTAAATGGAGTGGTGAAAAGACAGGATTGCCCCTCACGTGAGGGGCACGTGAGCAACTTAACCGAGTTTTTTTAACTTGGTTTGGCCTAAAGGACATAGGGTGTAACAAGTGTATAAAACAAAGGACATAAGGAGTCAAAAATTTCAAAAAAGGACATAGGATGCAATTTCATGTATAACTAAAGGACAATCTGTGTAATTCTCTCTTATTATTATATTAAAACTAATGTGATTATTATAGTCTATAGAAGATAATGTGTATTTTTTACTCTAAGACAAAAACTTAGAATTGCGTCATAATGGTGTATCAGGGTTAATGGCGTAGCGAGTTATGTAAATCTCCTACGATATCACGGAATCTCGAGAGATGTGTAAGTTTAAATTAGTAAACACTGGTGTAAATAAATCAATCATTGCAAATAATGCAAAATCATGAAAACAGAAACATCGAAGGAGTCATCTCAATATGGCTATCCAAATAACTTGCCCTCGATCAATGCTTACTTGGAAAGGAGCCAAGCACGAGCAATGTTCTACTCTGTTCGTCTCGTGAACAACCCTACCACCCGATGAAAAACATTAACATAAAGGATAACCATTGTAATTTTACCCCACTGAGCATGAAATAATCATCAAGACCGGTGCCTCTAATGATGTTGTCAAAAACCTAAGATCTTGCAAAAACATTTAAATCGTTACATGAACCTGCAACTCCAAAAAAAACATGTCAAATCCATAGATCTTATGAGCAAACGGCTTTTAAAATTATTGAGGGGTGTCCCACGTCACCCTGCGTAAATTGATCTTTCCATGGAATGCGTAGATCTTTTCGATGTCCCTATTCGTAGGCCTACACAAATAAACATTGTTATATAACTGCACGATATCTTTGGAAAACTGATACAAACACTCCCAACTCATTCTATCAGACATCTGTAAATATTCATCCCTTGAATCACTAGAAGTGTCGTATGCTAATTGACGAATTACAGACATGCATTTTTGTAGCGTTGTAAAACCCATTTTCCCTCTAGCATCCCATCTTAGTGTAAAAAAACTCATCATAATTAGCCAAGTCATCGACATTTCGTTCGAACAATCTTTGACTCATTCGAAAACGACGCTTAAATTATTTGTCAGTGTATACACATTTTCATCAAAATAGTCAGCAAAACGATCATATGCACTTTAAAAATATAAAATATAATATAAAAATTTGAACATGTTATAAAATAACACAATAAGAAAATGTAATATACCCTTACAATCTCTATTTAGTGCATCGCTTCTTGTTGTTGGTACTGAAGATGATTCGCTCTCGCTGTCGTCTTCCAACACCAAGAGAATATGCATCGTCTCCGTCACCGCACCCACGTAAAAGTTTACCGTGTTTTCTTCGGACTCCGATGAACTCATGACTATACAATTGTATAAAATTTCGATGATGAAAAGTTTTAAAAAAATTAGAAAGAAAGTGTGAATGGTAAAAGATAGGAGTGGTGGTGAATGTTTTGATTTTGGTTATATAAATATATAAAGTTTGAATTAAAAAAAAAAGCCTCCAACGGTCATCTCTCCAACGTACTACTCCACATGGGACAATCACAATGCTCGGTGAAGAAGAGAGAATTATGCCGAAGTCACTGAAATTTTTTCAAAGGACGGTATTCCCGATCGGTGGCCTTGCCACCTCACCCCACCGAGTTCCTCCCCAACTCCACTCCATATAGTGTTATTGACTTATTGCCGATCATGATTGAGGAACTTTTGTTCCAAGGTCATATCATACTCTCCTCACCCACATGTGACATCGCCAGCTATCATCCACGTGACCACCAAAGCACCACTTCCTTTACGAATCTGCTCTTTTTTCCCCCTCTCTTTAATCATTCATTTCAAAAGGGTTAACGATTGATTTCATAATAAAGTATAAATTTACTAGTAAGTGAAGCTTTGCAGTTTGCATAGTTCGTTGGCATGTATAAAAACTTGGGTTGACTTGGCTAGAATAACTTCCCATTTGTCTCGTATAGTTATAATTTTTTTCCTAACACATTGGTTCTTTACTAATACGATACTGAATAGCACCATACCGATTCAAAATCAGTATCCACTTTTAAGCATTTTTGGGATCGATATTTTCGGTTCGGTACCGCTATTTTACCAATTTTGACTTTCAAATATCATACTATTTTTGCACATAAAAAACCAAATTTTTAACAAAGACCTAAAATATTTATGCAGATGCAAGTGAAAGGATAAGTACATGAAAGAAGAATTACAACCCAACCTCAAGTGCACAGTTTCCGACTTCCCATGATAATTAACCTAATTCACATATTAATAACCAAAAATCTTATTAATTAACTCTATAACCTAATTACCTAATCAAGCGATTAACTAACCTAACTCATCAACTAATCAAAAATCATACTAATTAGCTCACAAATTAACCTAATCAACTAACCAAAGTGCATATATTCATCCAGAATCACCAAAGCAAAGTCCAAATTTAACTATTCAAGTTTGATCTAACCTGATACAAATCAACGTCGTTATCGAATTTCAACCACAACCCTCACCAAACCAACTTCAACCTTTGACCTTGACCCGCCTTCGACTATATTACCATAACCCTCGTCCAGTCACCCTCGACCTAAACTCAATCCCACCCAAATCGAACTAAGGAATAAGAGTGGGCGACCGATTCTTTTGCTGTCTAAAAGATGGGCTACTAGGTTTGGGGTTTAGGTTAATTAGCTAAATAGGTTAATAGATTAAACGACTTTTTGGGTTGTAGACTAAAAGTTTTGAAGAAAAAATAGGGGGGGGGGGGGGGGGGGAGAAGAAATATGAAAATTTTGGAATTACATTTATGAGCAAAAAAGCTAGGGAACCAGGTCCTACACTTGCCCACAAGAAGCTTCGCCCTTGATGATTATACATGTACGTATATTGTACAACAAATGGGCGTTGGTGTATTTGTGATACCAATGACATAAACTATATGGATAAACTACTTATACATGAGTGAAAAATGATACATCATGAATTGATAGATGACCCAAATTTACCACACACGACTACCCACCTATTTACTGGGTGTGTATTCTCTTCGGAAGTTTGGGGTCGGGTTGGGTCGTGGTGTAAATTAAGTCCTACTTTTGCTTTTGATGTGAAAGATCCTGTGACATTGGCGGAGACTCAAAACGAAGACTAAACATGATAGGTACATTCTAAGAGGCATCATATTTACCACAATGTGTGTTATTTGGAACAAACGGAATTCTATAGTTTTCAATAGAAAATCCAGGGGAGCTATCGAAGTTATACATACTATCAAGTCCGTGTCTTTCTTTTGGCTTAGGCATAGATCTAGATTAAAAGGTATCGATTAGAGCGATTGGTGTAATTTTCCTTTAAACTTGATGTAAGCTTGTTTGGCCCGGTGGCCCCCGTTTTGAAAAACGTTTGTGGCGTTTTTGTTTGTATGAAAGTTATCTTAAAAAAAAAATCAAGAGATGCCCAAATATCTCTTTATCCACCTGCATCCACTATTCTAAAAAAGTCATTCCTCATTTGCTTCAAAGTTCCTCCTTCTAGAAATCATTCTTTCATTTATATACACCTTAAATTCTCTCTCTACAATCTCTCCATTTGGTTGCCCTCTTCACCTCCTCGTATCAATCATCAGCCATGGTTAGTCAGTTCATCCTAAACACATTAATATCTCCACCTCTTACCCATTTATATATTTTGTTTGCTCCTTTGTGTACTGGTTGATAATTTATTATTACCTATTTTGCTTTAATTTGGTGTTTGATCGTTGATCTATGTACTCTCTATGAGTTTGAAACCCTAGTGTTTGTTGCCCTTTGAACTTCTTGATCTTATTTATGCCTAACTGTTAGTCTGTTACGGCCCAAACACGAGAACTCAACCCAAAAGACTAGTCTGGTGGCCGATATTCGAGATAGCTCATTTTGACTATAAACCTAACCTAACATTTGTTGCCTATACAACGGATGTGGGACAAATCCGACACCTTGCAACGGTTTCTGTCCATAACACTAACTTTGATGGGTTAAATTATTTTAGGCATTTATTAGGTAAGCTACAATTTGAGTAGGTAAGAAAGTTGATGTTTACATTTTTGAGGTAAGTAGTTCAGTTAGATGGTCTGAGCATTTTTTTTAAAATTTTTTTAGATGTTTTAAATTATGGATTGAATCTAAAACACATGCTTACAGTAGCTATTTCATTATTGGTTTATTCAAAAACTGTTAAATTGTGATGGCTTATCACACTATTAATGTTTTTTAACATTCTGTCTATGAAGCATGAGCTCAAATTCTAAGGATTATTAATTTTGGTTGAAACTTGGAAGAATTTATATCAAGCAATTCATTCACCTAAAACGTCAAAAGTGATTTCTTTATCGTTCCATTTTGCATCATACGTAATTCTAAGTTCTAGCGTGGCGATACATTTAGGTGCTGATAGCTGATGAATTCTGCAGTATGTGTTGGTCTTTTGACAATAGCTATATAATAAGCCAGTTGTTATAATTTCCTTCACTTGATGTTGAACTTTTTTGGGTGTATGTGTATGGTGCAATAATATTTAATGCTCTTTGTTTAGACCCTATATACCATTGATGCATACTGTTTGCCAATGTGCTAGTGAGACCATCATGATGCTTGATATTGCACTCACAGAAAGTTCATTCGTAAATCGTTATAACAACCTCTATCATCTATGAGTTTGCCCATCTTTGTGTGTTGGAATGTTTTTTATTATACAACTTTTGCAAGTTTTATGTGGTTGATTGTTAATACTTTACATGATAATATGTAGGCTAACGCGGCATCTGGGATGGCCGTGCATGATGAATGCAAGCTAAGATTTCTGGAGTTGAAGGCTAAAAGAACCTTCCGGTACATTGTGTTCAAGATTGAAGAAAAACAAAAGCAAGTGATTGTGGAAAAAGTTGGTGAGCCGACTCAAAGCCACCAGGATTTTGCTGCATGCCTTCCTGAGTCTGAGTGTCGATATGCTGTTTTCGACTATGACTTTGTCACCGAAGAGAATTGCCAAAAGAGCAGGATCTTTTTCATTGCATGGTAATCATAAGACGTTAAAAGTAACTTCTTCTTAGCATCACTGTGTAATCCATGTTTTGTTTACTTAATGTTGCAAAGGTCTCCTGATATTGCACGGGTGAGAAGCAAAATGATTTATGCGAGCTCTAAGGATAGATTCAAGAGGGAGTTGGATGGAATTCAGGTGGAGCTTCAGGCAACTGATCCCACAGAGATGGATCTTGATGTTTTTAAAAGCCGGGCCAACTAATTAAACGGTAAGTATAATGACTGTCGTCATTGCGTTAGAGGTGTTAATAGTTTGTTCTTTTGGGTTTGGTCTGGGGCTGTGTGGGCTGCCTATGGTGGATAATGGTTTGCTGTTCAAAGTCATGATGACTGTTGGTGTTCTTTAATCTTTGTGGACAAATATTGTGTTGAAAACTTACATCAGATCCAGATATGGAACATGGATGATAATAGCTTTTGCACTGTCCTGTTAACTCTATACATTAATTCATCAAGGACTTTAGCTTGATTCAATCTAGGTTTGCCAGTGATGACAGATGACTCGACTTACCACTCTGAGTCGAAATCAAGACACTAAACAACTCTTGAGATCAGATACCCTGAAGTCAAGAGTAGCCCCTAACTTACTACTAAACGTAATAATTTAGAACACAACCAACAAATGGAAACAATGCCGCATACACTTATTGTCACCGAGGGTGAGCCTTCACTCGTTGACACATAACCGCAATCCTCGCTCTCTTACTCAACCGATGTTATGGTCTTGCTCAGTCACTCACCCACCATTTTCTATTTAACATTTTAAATTTTAATACAATTGAGGAGGTTGCCAATTTTTGGGTTTGAAAACACGACGGTTTCCATTTTCCATTACGCTTGTTGCACTATGCATAGGCGATTTTACACAAGGATTTCGATCGCAAATGAGCCATTTGGACCTCTTAGAGGTTCTAACCAAGGAGCACGCAAATCCAAAAACGCATAGTTTCTCCGACTCCAACTACCGTCCATGTACAATCCATATGAGAAACAAAGAATATTACTACTGTGTAAACGAAAAGTTTGAGAACACTATCAAATGACTGAAAAGCCTCGATAGGACTCTTATCTAAAATCTTATCCTTCTACCAATGATTGGTGTTTCGGAAACAATGAGTTCCCATGAAATTAACGATATCCGAACTTACCCCAATCTGCTATCCGTCAACGATTGATGGCCGTCAACGGCTTATCAATTAGACCAAGGACAGTTTACATTAACTTATTTTTTTGATTTTTTATTGTATACCATCGGTAATGCATCGATGGTCACTGATGGACACAAGTCGTCGCTAATATTTCCCAAGTGATAGTCGTTTGTGTAGTAGTGAATTAGACAAACACAAACATTTAACTTGTTTCAAGCAAGAGAATAAGTATATTGGGAGGACTAAAAACTGTTTCCTAAGATATTCTATTTACTTAGTTGATTATATGATGAAAAGACTAAAGCACCATTGTGGTTTAAGTTTAAAAGTATCATGTGAAGTATTGGAGTTACAAATTTACTATACGATTAAAAAAACTGGTGTTACTTATGCTGAATAAAACTGGCGTTCATCCTCACTGGTAAAGTCTCACATTTGAATAAAACTTCGACTTTTCAATGTTATATAAAAGTTGACGAAAGTAATGATAGGTTCGTGTTTTCTGTATATGTGTGGATGCGCTTGCTATGCTATACGATAGCCATACACAAATCATGACACGTAATACAACAGGTTCATCGACCAAGTCAAATCTTATATGTGATGCCTAAAACCTTTACAGGCTCTCATTTGGTTACTTCAGGTTTTTGTTAGAAATTTTTTTGTGACGACACAAACATATTTAAAATGGACCTGGTTACACAAAATTAAGCTAGCTTCATGTTTAAATACCATTTCATTATATAATTCTAATTTTAACTTATTCAGTTATTTACGTCTTGTTTTTAGCTTATTACTTAGGGGCCTGGAAATGCAATTTACAGAAATCGGGACAAATAAAAAAATCTTATATCATCAAAGGATGATCTAAATGTAGCTTGTTTTGTCTAATTATAATGAATGAAAAGATTTAAAATTAAAAAATACAAATGGCTTCGCCCGGGTTCGAACCGGAGACCTTCAGTGTGTTAGACTGACGTGATAACCAACTACACCACGAAACCACATGACAATGTTTTCCTAAATCAATATAAAATAGAGAAGGTGGTAATAAACTTAATGCTGCTTTGCCTTGTATTTTGTATGTTCAGTTATTTGTAAGGATTAGTCGCGCTAAGACGGAGTACATGCACTGCGATTTCGGAGGGATGAACAACGAAGATGGCACTCAAATTACCATTGAAGGTCATGTGGTTCCGCAAGTAACTAAGTTTAAGTACTTAGGATCGTTTGTCCAAAGGGACGGGGAGATAGATAGTGATGTAGCTCACCGCATACAGGCTGGATGGTGTAGGTGGAGAGCAGCCGCTGGGGTTTTGTGTGACAAGAGGTTCCCAACTAAATTAAAGGGAAAATTTTACAGAGTTGCAGTGCGACCTGCTATGTTGTTTGGGACTGACTGTTGGGCCATTAGAAAGATTCAATCTCGAAAGATGGAGGTAGCAGAGATGAGGATGTTGAGGTGGATGTGTGGCCACACAAGGTTAGACCGGATAAGAAACGAGGTTTTTAGGGAAAGGCTAGAAGTGGCTAATATATCGGATAAGATAAAGGAAGGGCGACTAAGATGGTTTGGACATGTGAAGCGGAGACCAAGGACAGCGCCGGTTAGAGCAGTAGAACCCCTCACTGTGGAGGGGAAGAGGAGTAGAGGCAGACCCAAGTTGACTTGGGTCGACCGGATTAGGCATGATTTGTTAGAATTACACCTCTCTGAGGATATGGTCCAAGATAGGAATTCGTGGAGGCTTAGGATCAAAGTTAAAGATTTTTAGGAATTAAGCGTAGTGTATTTTTGGGTATGTGTCTCGTTTTGTAGGGACGGTTTCTGTGCTTTTTCGTATATTTTGTTATTCCTTGAGGGTACTTATGTACTTTTTCTTCTTTGTTACTCATTCCCCTTTTTTTAGTGTTTGGTGTGTGTCTACTTATCTATATATATAATGTGTGGTTGATATCGAGCCGGGGGTCTCTCTGGAGGCAGCCTCTCTATCTTCAATGATAGGGGTAAGGTTTGCCTACATCTCACCCTCCCCAGACCCTACTTATAGCGTCGCTATTTGTGGGATTTTTCCTGGGTAAGGTTGTTGTTGTAGTTATTTGTAAAAGGGAATGTATTGTTTCATCATGTTACAGTGGACTAGTAAATAGAAAAAAGAAAACCAGATTTTTGTAATGAATGGTAATCATATAGTAGTCTATTTGATCAGGAGTTGAGTTATGTGAGTAATGTGACTAAGAAATTGTTAGCAGACATGTAATTATTTGAAAATTATGAAAGTAGTGGCAACTTCATATATTATGTCGGATAACTACATTAAACTTCTTTACACAATTCGACTACAAAACAACACAAATCTATTCGTATATAGTTTGAAACCACCGCATTTAAGACTCATGGGAGTCTCTTAACTTGTGGCTTGGAAAAACTAGCCTTGTGACTGGATGCAATATTGCCAGTATACATGACCACACAAAGTTCCAACAAGATGAAGGCCAGTACCAGGGATACAGCAACCGAAAAAACAAGCTAATAATATGTCGAGGATATCGCCCGACCTAAAAAAAAGAAGTCAAAAAATAAATAAATGAGTTTAATAACAATCAGAATCTAAAGCAGTCTACAAGATTTAATTTTTCATACGTCTAAACTTTACTAACCGGGAAAAGAAAATCAAGGGCTTCCCAGGCAGCGTGACGAACAGCTCGTGTTGGATACATGGGCCCACCAGGAGACGTGAAGCTGTACAGGCAAGTTTTAAGTCTGGTACTAGTTGTCATCCTCAGCTCCATACCTGAACTAGACTCCCAAACTTTCAGAATTTGTGAACTCGTTATATATGAAAGTGTAATCACCATGAGTGAAGAGTTATACCCTGTAGAACTTTAATTTGGGAGAGGTAATGTAGAAGTACGGGTTCCACTTTTAGTTTTTGAAGCTGTCCAATTAAGAACATTACAGAAAGACGTTGAATTCGTCCGTATTAATATGCTGGATAACATAGGAGGCATAATGTTTACTCTCACCTGATCAGTAAGTTCAATAACAAAAATATCTGCAGGACCCCTACCAAGAAAGCATTTGGAAAATCTGGAAAGTTCTGAAAGAAGCTTTCAAGCTTTTCAACTGTAAGAGATCACAACCGACACATTTTGATGCATATCATAAAGAGATGTTTTCTAATAGTTTTAGTGTTTTACAATACCTAGATTGTAAAGGAATATGAATCTTGAAAGGAGAAGAAAGAGATCCCGCTGTGCCTGAAAGATGCGAAGGTTATTAAATGTTTTTATTGCTATATATCGACTGTATGGTCATTTCCGCAGGTACAGGAATAACACTCAACCTGTAAAGGGATTTTCTTCAACTTCTCGGGCACTAATGCGACACCATCAAGAAGATACTAGAACCAATTAAAAGTAGAAATCAATCTAGAGGTTGGTTTGCATAAGATACGCACTCACAAAACGAGAAAAGTAGAAGCTTTATTACCTGGAAAAGACTCTGGAAGTGGGTCGTGTTTGTTTGGATGTCAATCCTAACAATAAACATACAAAGTATCAAAATATTCACAGCAAATCATGATCAATGAGGGAGTTTGTAAATAAACAAGTTAAAATGATTCAGCACAGAAAAAACTGTTCTTAAAAAAGTGTTTCAAGACATACCAAAAGACATTTGTAGCACCTTGGACAAGAGCTGAGGAGTAACGAAGGAGGAGATCAGAACTATCGAGTTGGACTTCAAACAACTACAAGGTAAATGTAAATGCCCCATGTAAATTTAATGAAAGAATACTGTTCTGACTATTGCTATGACATTAGTTTAATACTGGCATACATACCCATTTATGAAACAATAATGCAAATATATGAGACGCGAAAGGCTGGCTCCATAGTTGAACGATAAGATCAAGTATTGGTTTTTCCACGTTCGTCAGGTTGAGAGGCAAAATGATCAGCAAGCACATCATAAAAGCATAATGGGGTGTTCGTTTGCAGCTCTGTTGTGTCTTCCCCACCAAGATTATCTCTGTTTTAGTTTCATTGCAGGTTGTTTTGAGTGAGTATAAAAACCAAGTAACCGAACCAATTGAGAAACCAATAGTTCGTTTATGGTTACATGTGTATAAATAACCGAATAGCCACCGAAAACAAACCTTTATAGTTCTTATTTCTCATAAGTAACAGATTACATTTTTTATAAGTAGGCGCCTCCTTTATAAATTAACATGTTGGTAGCTTCTTTATTAGGCCCGAAATATTTACTTACTGAGATGGGCTTGCATTCGCTTGCGCCCATAACCATACATTTCCTAATAACTGAAATAACCGAACCGTTTGTAACCGTAATCAATCAGTAATGAAAATCTAAAAACCAAAACATCGTCTATAGGTTTGGTTTTAGCTCATAACCGACCGGACCATTCCTCATCCCTAATTGCATGAAAATAAGGACATCTAAGTAAAAAAAATCAAGAACACCTAATGAATTAAAATCATTTCTTTCCTCATTGTTGTACTAATAATTTGCATGTGCAACAATGTTACATATTAGTCAGTTTAATAATCACAAAAGCATCTATCACATGCAAGACTTCTTAACAAAACAAATTAAAAAATCATTATTAATACTCCGTATTAGATAGCATACCAAAAGTTGTTTATAATACTATTATTTTTTTCCATGAAAGATCAGAGATATGAGATAGCAATATGGAAAGGCAGAGGGATGGATTACCTACCTCTAGCTCGATCATCAACTGGTAAAGCTACATCTGCAAACAGCTCTTGTAACAAATCACGTCTCTGTGTTGGTGAAGCAAGTGCCTGATAAAAATAAAACAAATTCAAATTAATAATAATAATAATCACAACAACAACAATAATAATAATAATACAGATGAACGATGACAATTCAAATTATAAGTATGGAAAGGTAAAGAAGAGACCTTGTGAAGCTTTTTTTGGATGGCTAGAGTGAGAGCAGAGAAGTAAGAAGAGGTTGGTTGATTATAGGGTGATGGCGCCATTCTCTCCTAACAGAGCATTTGATTTGATTTGATTTGATTTGATTAGAAAACCAAATGATGATGATGATGATTTAATAATAAAGACCGAACCAAACGATGCGTGTGTAGGGTAGAGAAGAATAGAGAAGAAGAATGTGGTGTGGTGTGATGACAGGATAATGGAAATGATTTGATGGTGGTGGCCGGTGGGATTCGGCGTGGCAACAGATCAAACATTACACGCACACGCACACGCGATAGGGAGACAACACAACACAACACCTTTCCAATCATTACACAACCTCACGTATTCCTTAATGGATTTTGTTGAACAACGAATATATTTATTTATTTTTGACTGACAAGCTTTCTTATGATATAAATTAACCGTATTTGTTGCCCCCCTCAGTTATTTATCTGGGTTAGCTCATTGTGACAACTAGTATTTGAACCGCACTTTGCAGCGGCTTCGTTATTCACGTTTAATAAAAAAAATCTTTGGGAGAGGTTGGCACAAGAATAGAACTTATATGGGTACCGTGAAATGACCAAGCCTTACGAGCTGAGCTATAGTAATTTTCTATTTGATGCTCCACCAAAATTATTATATAATACCAAACAAAAAGGAAACCCTAAATCAACTAAGAAATTCTTGAACTTTGTTTTATGGGCTTCCAATATTTTTGAAATTATATAATGCCCAACAAAAAGAACACTAAATAGCATTAAAAGGAACTGGGTAAGTGTCAAGATTACAAAAAAAACTAATCAGTGTCTCTCAAAGAAAAAGAAAAAAAAGAGATTGTATATTTATTTATGGGATTCTAATCAGTGTCTCTAAAAGAAAAAAAGAGATTGTATATTTATTAATGGAATTGAGAGATATGGTGTGCATACCTTAAACTCTCCCTCTTAATTTATGTGTGACTCACCTTTGTTTAATACAAGGTAGCTTAAAAAAGTTCATTTAATGAGACACTGACCACCGAAAAAAGCACCAATTAAGAATAAGAACTATTCACAATGTGAATTGTTAGTTTATAGAATGTGGCGGGTCCTTAAACATTGTTTAACACGTGCGTCAAAAGGACACCTTGCCAATGACCGGCGTGATGGAGAAAAAGAGGTGGGGCCATTGCACATCAAATCATACATTTTTTGAATTGTCTTTTTTATTTATTTAATTTTTAGTTAAACCATTACACGCTTGTAACTTGTAAGTGGGTGTTTTAGTTGAAGCCTGTATTTCCAAGTTGCAGTTTTTTTTTTTTTTTTTTTTTTTGCATTTATTAGTTAAACAACTATATTTCCTCTTATGTTATCGAACAACAAAACGCTACATGTCTTTGTGATTTGCATCTATACCATGTCGCGTGTAAGAATTATTTAAAGACTACAAATCGGTACATTAGATGGAGTGATTGAAATGAGAAGAAAAGGAGGTACACCGAACAAAATAAAAACATGAAAAAGAAACCTCTCGGGATACAAAATTACTGTACACAATCACACATGTGATTGTGTGGTAAATAGTAACTCAAGGACTAAAGCCATAAATTTTCATGCTATGACAAACAGACAAATCTATTTTGGTAGGATCAGAAAAGTGTGGAATGCGAGCTAACCTTTCCTCTATACACGAAGAGGAGGTTACTCCCGCTTTGTTCTGCGGTTTGAAAACTCACAGTATAACAAACTACCCACCTAAGGATGAAAGTTGAAACTAAACATGCAGTTGGAGTGATAAGATTGCGAAGGTGGAAGAACCAAGGACAATATTGTTACAGAAGTTATAAATCGACCCTTCAGGTCAGATTAGTCACAAGTTAAATGACACAACACAAAAGCAATATGACTAACTATGTTTTAGTTTCAACTAACATAAAGACCAACCAACATGAGTCACCATCCCATGAGTGCTCTTCTGACTTTGTCCACAATCTGATTTTTAACCACCATGCTTCCCAGTTTGTATTTCGAATTCTCCTCCAAAAGAAACCTGTACACTTCCCATTCACCATTTTCTGTTGAATGTCTTCCAATCTCGGCCTACACACAAACACACACGCAGTTTCATACTCGTTATTCATCATGTTCGTTTTCATCTCAATATACTAATTAAACATTTCTTACCGAAAAGACGCATATCCCAAGAACCTTTAGTGCCAGTGTCGTATCATAGAAAACCATTGGCCGTCCCCTTCCAGATAGCTCAACTGGATTAGCAACTACAAGTTCTGTATCTGGCCCACGATTCGTTATAATAACACGCAACGGGTGCAGCATTTCCAACTTTAAACGAGAGATCAGTTGTTCTTGCTTCTCGACGCTCACAATCTTCAAACCATCCTTTTGCCGAATGAACAGATCTAAGTCACGATGTCCCTTGTTAACCGGTGAGAATCTCCCATAAGCTATCTGTTTGAAAGGTGCAACATTTAAGGCGTGATGAAACTGTAACTTAACAGATATCAAGTATAAGAATGTGTGAGACCTGTATATCAAAGTCTTTTAATATGCGCATGATGTCATAGAGGAAACCTTTGTGATCAACACAGTTAATTTGAAGGAGTGAGTGAGCTGGGCTTAATGAGTTATCAATCATGATGGTCGCATGCTTTAATCTTTTGACATCTGGACTAAGAGCTTGTGAAAGCTCTTCCTTTTCTGATAATTCTGATCGAAATATTTCTTGAGCAGCCGTCTGAGAAAGAGAAGAGATACGTGGGACACTATCGTTCTTGTAACCTGCCGAACGAATATCAACACTTGTACATGATTCACCCAACACCGCAAGTAATTTATCACACGCATCATCTCTCCTCTTTTTTGTATGTAATAGCTCCCTGAAATCATATATGAATGATCAGTAGCCACATTGAAGCAACCTAAACAAATCTTCAACCCACTGTCAAATGATCACAATTTAACCTAATAAAAGATCACTTGACAACATCTACAGACATGAGCACACCGCAGATCTACATAAGCGAATGAAAGCCATACCCATAAGAATAATAATATAGCGTATTATAATCACAAAATATAAAAATAATATACTTTGTTCTTTTAATGCATCCTCTGAAAAATTGTGTATCTTTGTAAACATTTATAAACTCAAGTTCAGTGATGTATTTACATCCTACTGGTTTTGTTGGTCAACAGGATATTGTACAAAGCAAGGCACTTGTTTTCTTCTACCTAGGCAAGGTTGCACAAGGCGCTAGGCGGGCGGTGAGGTCCAGCCTAGGGACTAGTCGGGACTAGGCGAAAATTAGGCAGAATTAGGCGTTTTGGTATTTTATACGTATTTTATATATATATACCCACAAATTTAGGTGTTTTTTGAAAATATGTTAAGATATATATATACACATAATACTTAGAAATACTTAGATATATACACATTATACTAAGAAATACTTAGAAATTAAAAAAAAATTAAAAAAATCCACCACCTAGGCCCGATTAATGGCCGCCTAATGGCCAAAACGCCTAGATCAGCGACTAGGGCATATTTCCGATTTTTACTCCCGCCTAGCGCCTAGGCCGATTTTTGCAACACTGTACCTAGGTATCCTATGGATTAAATACTGCAGAAAGTTCATCAATGAAATGATGAAAACTAGAAATAAAGGTACAAGATTTCAGCCTACAAGTTGTAAGGTAATAAAGAGAGAAACGTGCCCAATTTGAATCCTACGTGACGAAATATATACAAGCCCGTCATATATACAGTTTAAAATTGATCTACTGCTACAAGTATCAAGTATTCAAGTTCATCCTGGAATGCACAAAAAAAATTTGGAAAAAAAAAAAGAAAGAGTACTAAGAAACAAACCCTCACAAGTTATCGGTAATAAAGAATAGGTCCACTACACGACCATCAGGGGTAGTTGTTACTTTCACTCTCTGGATCATAAGCTCAAGCTCACAAAGAACTCTAGTCACATCTAAGTTCACAAAAAAAAATGATCAATCGAAAAACGTTAAGACTGTGACACGATGATAATCCAATAGTAAACTTGAAATGGGAAAATGCAAATACCATTCAACAATCCCTTCCGATCAGTACTGCAAAATGTCAGAAGGTACACTGGAGAGGCCTCGGGTTTGGATGAGGTCTCGTTTAAATAAGCGGAGACAGAAAATGTTGGACACAATGCTAAGAGGCGTTCTTTTATGTTGGACCATCTTACAGTAGGTGAAGTTGGGTAAGGGAACACCCATAATACTATGTAGCACCATATTCCATCTGTCGTAAAATCTAAACCAAATACACAAATGCCCTTAAGCAAATTAATAAAGAATTGTTGTATGTTTAAAACTTGAATCACATACGCATGTTATGAACGTATTATCACAAACTGGTCATAAATCATAATGCAAGTATGAGTAAGCCCTCAACTACATGTAAAATATTGTTTCACAAACAGAGGGGTGTTTCTAACCCTTGCCCGTTCCACATATCCTGTGCTTTGAAAGTGTCGCTTTTCAGGGATAAAATGGCGTACAAACCACAGATAGCGTTGACTAGACCCCCCAAATCATTGACCACAGATTCACAAGGATACAAAAATGGGTATATGCAAAAAGATATTCTGATCTTTTACCAAAACTATAGGTCAGAAGTGACTGTAAACAAGAGAGAAATAAAGTCAAAGCTAAATAAAGTCAACACCAAAGTAAAAGCATGAGCCTATATTAATCTATGAATCCTTAATGACTTTTATCTTCCATTATCCGGTTTTTAGTTTCTATACACACAAACATGTACTTCCATCCTAGTTTCAATAATATTTCCAAATCTCCTAATTACAATGAACACACATAAGTAGGGCTGTTCAAAATGCTCGCCGATCGCTTGCCGCCAGCTCGGAAATTGCTCGCTCAATTTTTCGCTTGGTTGTAAACGAGCCGATCCACTCGGTTCGGTTTGTAAACGAGCCAAGCACGAGCAAAGGTCCGCTCGTTCGGCTCGGCTCGGCTCGTAAACAGCCCTACACATAAGTAACTCCATAGCGGTCTGTATTCTTGCAGCATAGATACTAACTAATCACTATGATTACTGCATAATCGTAACACAAGCTACTAGTTCAAAACATCTTACTGATGATTCCTATCTAAAGCAATAGGCAATAGCACAGGAGCAAATTGCATGTATTTGCATACTTCAACAGCATATATAAACAAGATTTACTTAAGTTTAAAAACGCCTTTCACTTCCTGCGCGGATGCTCTTTTTAGCTTCAAAATAGCACAGATAACAGACAACAAACACACTACCAACCACAAGGTCCCTAACACCACTAGAAAAATCCAACTTCTTCACATACACTTATATCCCAACAAAATTGTTCACTCAAAAACCCTTAACATTTACACCAACTGAACTATTGACCAATACAACAGTATATATTCATAACAACCTGTAATAAATCAAACCACGCCAACTAAACCAAATATAATATACTGACTTACCTCCTTTGACAATACAGAGCCCAAAATCAAGAATAATCCAACAGATATCACAACCAAGGCCAACTCTATCAGGACAATTAACCGTAATCACAAAAGGGTCCCCTTGTTTCTTCCCTTTCTGTATTACAACCGGATCTTCACCCGGCCCACCGATGTCTGGCACCGCACCAGCTGCTTGAAACGACCAGCATCCTGAACCCCCTTGCCTACTCAAATATTTCGCCAGCTTGCCTTTTAATATATGCTTGATCTAAACCCTAAATATCACAGGTTACCAAATCAAACAACATATATAACAATAACAACAATCTAGATTTAAAAGACATCAAACAAGTTTTATTTGGTGGCGTTTGGACCCACGTGGCAAGAAAAAGACAGACACCTATAAAACTAGTGAAAACAATCCTATACCCAATTACTCATAGCCACTTTTATTATTATTAAATATTTATAAACAATATCTAATCAATAATTGCACATACCGACAACAATAACCTAAACCACATAAAATTAATAAAAACAATTGGTATAAAAGAAACGATTCTAGATTTAAGATAGAAAATTCTTCAACATTAAACCATACACCGAGATGGTGAATAACAACAAACATAAACAGATTACAATAAAATCAACGATCCACAATTAACAACCATAACCCTAGATCTAATATCTAAGTCTTCTAACCACCGAACCCATAAAGGGTACGGCCTTGACGTTTAAGAGCATAAACAACGTCCATAGCAGTGACAGTTTTGCGACGAGCGTGCTCAGTGTAGGTAACAGCGTCTCTGATGACATTTTCTAGAAAGATCTTGAGAACGCCACGTGTCTCTTCATAGATCAAGCCACTGATACGCTTGACACCACCTCTACGAGCCAACCTACGGATGGCGGGTTTAGTGATACCTTGGATGTTGTCACGAAGAACCTTTCTGTGACGCTTGGCTCCTCCCTTTCCTAGTCCCTTGCCTCCCTTTCCACGACCAGACATGTTTGGTTTTTTTTTGAAGTTACGAAAGTGTTGATTGGTAGATGATTTGTGAGATGGTAATGAATTGGAGAGTGGTGTGTATGGGGTTTTATATATATGTGGGGTTTGAAGGAAGGCGGGATGTGAAAGTTTTTGAGTTGTGGAGTGGTGCAGGAAGAAGATGTGTTGAAAAGATTGAGAAGGGGCTGTGGCCGTTGGATTTATATTAAATGGACGGTGGATGAGTGTTTTGGGATTGTGATCCGTGTGGTGTGTTTGTTGCGTGAGTGTAGAAAGAATATAGTTGTGTGTTCTTTTTTATTTATTTCTTTTCTTAATTTAGCTTGTTTTTAAGTGGTGAATGTTAGATACGTTTTTTTTTTTTCAGATAAGCAGTGTTTTAGTGGTAAATCTCATGTTGTAAAACGATCACTGCCTAGGATTGAATCCCATAGGAACCACACGGGTTTCTCCTTTTGAACCCAACGTTTATTTTTTTCGGTGGAACGTGGGAAACGAACCTGAGACCAAACCCAGACAAAAACCCTTCAAGAAAGTAAACATTTCCACCTCAAACCAGCTAGACTGGAGATCATTAGCGATATGTTAGATACGTAACCTTCAAATTTCAAATAAGAAAAAAAAACTAAAAAATGCAATTAACTTTTCATGTAAATCCAAGTGGTTTTATGACCAAATGCACTTGATTAATATTTTCAAGGTTAATCATTAAATGATATCACCCAAATCAACCTACTTCGCCATTTCATCGTATAATTAACATTTTGACTACTTAATACTCAAGGCGTAAGTTATTGTACACAGTGTAACAAAAAATGAGAATGGTGATAAAGATACAAAAAAACACAATAGATCATGAAATATGACACAATGAGCCACAAAATATAACACAGTGCCAAAAAATATAACACAATGCTGAAGAAAAAATGACACAGTGATGAAAATAAGAAAAAGACACAATGGTACATAAAAGACACAATGATATAACCCATATTCTAAAAACTACAAGCTAAATCCTCAAAAAACGAAGACCTAAAAACTAACTCGTAAGGTTCGATAAGATGGTCCAAATGCCGCTTGAATGAGTGCAATTGGAGTCCGTTTGATACCCTTCCTACAACTACCTATTTTTCTTTCACTGTGTATTTGATCTTAACCCAATACTACCAATTTCATCGTGTTAACTACAAGTGAGCCTACTTAGGCATTTAATCGAGCATTAGGCATTTAATCGAGCATTCAATATGCTTCATATTTTACATCTAATTTCACATATTGCACAATTCATGGAATCATCCATGTTTCAAAGTTCATCAATCATCATTCTATACTATGTTATCTAACATCTAGTTTATCAAGTTTTCAATTAACACATACATAAATCAGCATAGTCACCATTAAACGTGAGATTCGTCTATAGTAAAAACCCACTCTTAGCCACATATAAACACTATATATTCCAAGAATCATTAAGTGTCACAACCCGACCCCGGGGGTGTCGGTTGGGATGCAGTCGATACCAAAATTGCACAACGGAAACAACATGTAAATTGTATTTATTGTGTTACATGTACTAATTCGTATATATATATATACACACCTAATACATTTCCAAATAAATATTCTATAACTAAATGCAGGGACAAGACGCGACGGTCGTCGAAGCAGTTGATGAGGTGTACTCCACTAGTAGTTCCAATCTCTACCTGCTCTTAGCTCTAATGCTCTAATCCACAACACTTGTAACAATAATCCTCTACCAGATATTCTCTAATCCGCTACTAGCAAACATATACCTCGCAGTTGCCATCCCTTCATTTGCAGTACCTGAACACATGCTTAAAAGAGTTTTGGTCAGTAATCATACTGGTGAGTTCGTGTAATTAGTCGAGTGTATCCAAAACAGTTTTATCATTTCATAAACAAGTTTATAGTTCATATGGTTCAACACGTGGTGATGTACAAGCGACACCTCAAACCTTAAGAGGCTGTTTGGCAAGTGCTGAACCAGTAAGTGTTGAATCAGTAAGAGCTCTTAATGGGTAAGAGGCTCCGAACCAGTAAGTGTTGTTTGGTTGTATGTCTGAATGAGTGTGCAAAATGACTATTTTGTCCATATAACAATAACACCTTGATAACTTAGAAAACACCACTTTAATCAATAAAAATCATATACATAATTTCTATTATTTTTTTGAACGGTTATTATTATTATTATTATAAAAAAACCAACAATAGCCCAAACTATTGACCATTGACCCCTTGAAATCTGTTGGTTGTATTTCCCAAAAGGCCAAAAGCATTTAACAACCAATTCAACTTTATCTCTTCATTTTCTATCACACACAAATCGATTCTAGAGAGAGAGCATGAGTAGAGAGAGAAAGCAGCAGAGAAGAGTGTGTGTGAGAGAGTGAGTAACCGGAGAAAAAGACAGAGGAGGAAGAGAGAGACGAGCGATGGGAAGAAAGGAGGAATGGTGGGTTCTGACCACCGTATACGGCGGTCGCCTAGCGGTGCCTCCTCACCGGCTCGAGTATCGACTTGTCTTCAAAACCGAGTAACAGCGGCACGTGGTTGAGGTCTGATGATGACTATGGCTGCTGTGGTGATTACTGATTAGAGGTGAGGGAGGGCAGGAGGAGTCATTTTTGTCATTCAACATCATTTCATTGTTGTACCATTTAGTTCTGAATGGAACCATTCAGAGATTGCATTTTCACAACCAAACACCTTAACCTCTGACCGATTCAGAGGTTACCTCTGAATGGAACCATTCAAAGGTGAACCAAATAGGGCCTAACACAAAATATATCTACTGCCATCATAGATTCCCCTGACAAAATACATGTCACAACGGCCCCGTGGACCTCAGTGGAGCCTCAATTATGTATAATTCGGTCATGAATCACGTTTTAGATGTGTAATTGATGATGTTCATACTTAACATAAAATGGGTTTTTATGCCTTTGGGTGAAACCCACATTCTTATGTAATTATAATGATAAAATTTGCATGATTGAATGACAATGTGTTAGGCTAAATGCTATAATGTATATTGAGGATGAATATGGTGATATGGAGGATTCTATAAAACGTGTTAAATAAGAAAATTGGTGGTTAAAAGATGATGCAAACCAAGTGTTTGTACAAATGTCTAATTGAAATATAGATAAAAAGTTATATGTTAAGATCCCGCCAATTTAGATGTTGAGTGAGAAGTTGGAATGTGCAATAGACCTATTAAATGGTAAATAGAATGGATAGCTCATGATTAGGACTATCGCCTTATGACTTCTAAAAGTCAAACTGACCCGACTATGAGTTTGAATGGATTAGTGTGTGTAAACTCATGATATGAGTTAATTATTCGAATCAATGGCTAACTTGATTTATCTTGAGTGTAGAGAAGTTGGATCTTGTCAAGCTAGGTGCAAACCTGAGGAGGAAATGATCAAATAGATAAGCGGATCATGAATGCACATATGAGGCCAAGGTAAGTGACTTAGTATCAAATAAGTCTCTTAGAAACTAAAAGATTGGGAAATTGTTTGATAGCCATGGAATTGATATTGTTAATGGAGAATAAATGCTTATTCATAAAGAGGTACTAGGGGAATATGGGATTCTAGCTTGTATTGGGTTAGAATCGCCTAAATGGAAGAAAATTGTTAAGTTTGGGTCAAGACGCCTAATTAGATAATTGCAGTATTTCCATAAACGAGTCTAGTGAGGTTAATATCACTTGAGCCAAAGATTTGAATTTGAAACATTTGAGTATTGAAAATAAATGGGTCAAATGAATCATGATATTAGATTCTTTAAACCTCATAAGTTAATATTGAGCATTAAGATATTATAAATGTTGAGGGGTTGATTAGTGGTGGGGCACATTTTGGATTCCCGGATATTAATATGTATAAAATGCGGATTTTTGCTGGTTGATGAACTTGAACGAAAATGGCACGTGATGCCAATGGTTTATATAGATGATTCGAATGATATAGGAATGGGCCAACGCTACCGGATAAGTCCGTAGTGTAAAGAAGGACCATAGGCGAGTAATGTGGATGAAAACCACCTACATAAACTGTGTGTGTCAAATCGGTGAGTGGTTTTCTATAAATGTGTCTAATGCGTGCTAATGCGCTTAAATGTGATTTAAAATGGTGAATTCATGAAATTGGTAAAAGGCTAAGTCCGCAAAGGCTTAGAGGTTTTCAAACATGTTAAAGAGTCAAAAATAATGGGTGGTAACCAAGTGGTGTCGCCCACGGGTGACTAAAACGGAATATAGACCTCTAAGGGTATTTTTGGGAATTCCATAGATTTACTAAAGGCTAAATCCATAAACCGAGTCATAATAAGTGAATCGGATAGTGTTGATTAGTTTAACAAGTGTCCAATGGTTTGACAATATGATTGTTATGCTTTTTGAATGGTTAAATAAGGTTTTGTAAAACCTAAGGCCTTAACGGGTAAAATGGTTAAAAACCGAACTAAGTAGATTCTAATGGGTCAAAACCGAGAAGTGAAATACATATCTTGTTAGAACTTATATATGTTGGTCTAAAATAATATTGGGTATGTCACGGATGTCCAAAAACGCCATAGTGAATGGCTGGGTTTGTGAAGGCATAAGCATTCATGCCTTAGTAAAGTTCCAGCACGTCAGCCCGGGCGGGTTAATGCTGACCCGACCGGGTCACAGTTATAAGATGAGATTTAAAGTTCCAACATGTCAGCCCGGGCGGGTCAAATGCTTGCCCGACCAGGTAAAACACGAATTTCCTCATATATTCCTCGAATGCTTTAATTTCAGTTTTAAACACCGTTTAATCATCTAAAGTGTCTTTATTCGATGTTTGACACTAGGTATACGCTGATGGAAGTCCCAGAGCAAGAATCAAGTCGCGAGGAGAGTCGAACACACCCGAACACTTATAGCTTCCGCAATAGATTCCCGTTTAAAACACAAACCTTAGTATAGGTTTGTAATACCTAAAAATGTAAAGTTGAATGTTTTTATTAAATCAAAGTCTTTAAATGGGTTGTCGTTTATAAAGTTTAAGTTTTAATCAGTCGTGATTTTTAATTAAGGCCAAAACTTGCAAGTTTAAGCGTTAATCGCGTGTTTACGGATTAGGGTTTTACATGTGTATCGACCTCCCCATTTTTATCCCTATTAAAACCCATGTTTCACTATTTGACACGTTTAGTCCCTCTCTATTTACCCCCCATTAACTCTAGTTAAAACTAAGTCTAACCATGTTAAGTTTTGGGTGCCATTTCTACTTAAGAATATGCTAACGAAACTAATGGGGTTATCTTACATTAAAACAAAATCCCCCGTCTCCATTATCTAATTTATTTTACTAATACCCAAATCGCATAAGTTAATCTAAAACACCTAGCATTAAATATGGGGTGTTACAAGTATTATCTTAGAGTTAATTTCTTGTTTGGTCCCTTTACTTTTCAGATCTTGCATGCTTGACCCCTAAAGTTCACTAATTACATACTTGCTCCTAAAGGTTTACAAATTATCACTCATTTGTTCCCCCATGGTTCAATTTTCATAACAATGAAAATCCTTTCCATGGATGGTCGTTTGTTTTGAACGTTATGTCAATCTACAATCTATTAAATCCCGATACCAAAGGATAACAATAAAAAATAGAAATGGCCCCACCCACCCTTCTTCTTCCCCCACCCACCCTATTATTTGCAGCCACTGCAAACCCTTATTTCTGATTATGTTGATGTGTGAGAAATAAGTTGCAGGTTTTGAAAAATAGAATATAATGAGATAGTGGATAGTTGTCATGTTTTTTTTTAATATAACTATTGTAAAAAAAATAAAAAATTTAAAAAACAAAGTAATAATCACCAACTTGCATCTTTGTTATCCTTTGAGCAAATGTGTCTTATGAAAACCATCAAATTGCATCGGCTTGAGATATGAGTTTTATTAGCTTAAATCTCTCTGATTCATGGTATCCACTAACCTTAGCGGCGACGAGATCCATAATTTGAACAAGGAGGGAAACGTTCTTCCATTACTGTTTTCATAAAAATGGAACAAGTAACCCAAACAGAGTTCGTTGTACTGGTTGCGGAAAGAAATCAACAGTCGGATCGGCGCTAACAAACAGATGAAAATTAGACGATTTTGTTTACCTTCCCATTGATTTCAAGTATGTTATTTTGACAAACGTCTGGCTGACCTGAAGTTCCTTTGCAACCTAGTTTCTTTGAATTATAAAGAACATTAAAGAAGTACCTGTGTTATTTCTAATCAAACCCTTCCATCATATACCTAACACACTAAAATAATTCACCATTATATACATACGACACACACCTTCAACCCATTCCTCGTAAACCAGAGTGATGATAGTTGTTTTCGGCATTGTAAAACGATCGTTACTATTCCTAATGGTTTATCCCCACCATTCATCCATCACTATTCAGACACATTATAAAAACTCACACCACCAACACACACCCCCACACAATATTATTATTCTATACCAATGGAACCACCACGTGGGGGGGGGGGGGGTTAAAATAGAACCAAGGGGGTGTTAATAGCTGGAGCCTTAGACAAAAAAGTTTTTACTAGGGGTGCAAACGAGCCGAGCCAAGCCCGAGCCCTGAATTATCGAGCTAAGCTCGTTACAATTTTCAGAAGCTCGAGCTCGATTAGAGCCTTGTATTTTGGGCTCGAGCTCGGCTCGATAGTATATTTAGGAACTTGAGCTCGGCTCAAAAGCTCGATCAAAGTGTATGCGGGAAGAGTTTAAACGAGCCCAAGCTCGGCTCGAGCTCGGTTTGGACCACTAAGAAGCTCGTATTGGACTATTAAAGACTCGTTTTGGACCATTAGTGAGCTCGTTTTGGACAATTAAGAAGTCCAAGACCCAAAGTAATTTAGTTAATGCATGGGTTGCGATACAATTGGACTATATAGTATTAATTGACATAAATAAGCAAAGCTCGATAAGGCTCAACGAGCCCCACCGAGCTTTACATTCGAGGCTCGAGCTCGATAACTAAATGAGCTTTATTTCAGGCTCGATCTCGATAAGACTCGGCTCGTTCGAGTTTTTTTACCGAGCCGATCTTGAGTAGCTCGCGAGCCACTCGACTCGTTTGCCATGGCCGGCCCTTGGGTGTGCCGGGAAGGCCAACTGGCTAGGGTCCAGAAATATCGGGGCACATTTTTTATATAAAAAATCCTATATATGTTTTTTAAACACATCTTTAAACATTTAAACTTGGGCCTATTAAATACATCTTTTAAATTATAAAATAACCTAAATACTAGTAAACCATAACAAGTTTAAAAGCCCACTACCAATTTGATTTAACTAAATTTTTTTAAAAAAAGCAAAAGAATAGAAAAAACCTACCACACACATAAGCAAACAAAATTTTCCCTCAACCCAATTCAAAAGCTTTGGGCTAAAAAGAATGTTAATGAGAGCTTCACTCATCCTTGGTTACCTATTTGCTTATTACGGTATGTCATTAACTCATTTTAATACTTTAATCGTCGTTTAAAGAAAATAACTTACGTTATTTATTTCGTCAAGACTTAAGGGTAAGAGGCACATTTTTGTGGCTCGACCATCTATTTGGTATGGGGTAATGGAATGGATGAGGGAATGGAATGGACAAGGGAATGAAATAGACAAAGGAATGAAATGGATGATTACCATTCCATGGTCTTGTTTGGTTACCACGTAAGAATGGAATAAATCATTACTTTGTATTGTTTGGTAGGTAGGAAAAGACTTAGGAATAAACCGGCGGTGGTGAGTGATGGCGATAGCGGTTGATAGTGGGTGCTGGTGACGGTGGTTGGTGGCGGTCGTGGTAGCGGCAACGGTGGCGGTCAATGGCGGCAACAACGATGGGTGGTGGTGGTGGTGGTGATGGTCGGTCCGTGTCAGTGACGGAGAATGTTGGTGGTGGTGGTCGGTGCTTGGTGGTGGGTGGCGATGGCAGGTGGTGGAGGTGGCGGTTGGTGGTGGTGGTCGGTGACGGAGAGTGTCGGTGGTGGCAGTCGGTGCTTGGTTGTGGGTGGCGGTGGTGGTAGTGGTCGGTGACAGAGAGTGTCGGTGATGGCGGTCAGTGCTTCGTAGTGGGTGGCAGTGGTGGGTGGCAGTTGGTGGTGGGTGGCAGGGTGGTCGGTGATGGCGGTAGTCGATGGGTGGGGGTGGCGATGGTCGGTGACGGAGAGTGGCGGTGGTCGGTGGTTGGCGGGGGCGCCAAGTGGTGGTGGCGATGGGTGGTAGTGGTAGAGGTAGAGGTGGGTGGTGCTGATGAAGGGTGACAAAGGGAATGGAATGAAAAAAAAACAAGGGGGATGGATGGAATGAATTTGGGGTCTCTTTGGTATGGGGTAATGGAATGGATGAGGGAATGGAATGGACGAGATAATGGAATGAACAAGGTAATGGAATGGATCATTACCATTCCATGTCTTGTTTGGTTGCCATGTGAGAATGAAACAAAACATTACTTTGAGTTGTTGGATAGGCAGGAAAAGACGAAGGAATAAAATCGGTGGTGAGTGGCTGTGGTGGGTGGTGGTCAGTGGCGGTGATGGTGGGTGGCGGTAGCGGTGGTTGTGGGTGGCGGTGATGGTATGTGAAGGTGGAGGGGGATGGCCTTGATGGTGGGTGGGTGATGATGATGAGTAGTGGTGGGTGGTGGCGGTGATGGTATGTGGTGGTGTGCGGCGGTAGCGTGGTGGTGGGTGGTGGCGAAGATGACGATGGGTGGAGGTGGATGGCGGTGGTGGTGGGTGGGTGACGGTGGTGGGTGGTGGCAAAGATGGCGATGGGTGGAGGTGGATGGCGACGGTGGGTGGGTGGCGATGGTGGTGGTGGGTGGGTGAAGGTAATGTGTGGCGGTGGTTGGTGGCGACGACGACAGTGGTGGGTGGTGACGACGGTGGTGGGTGGTGACGATGGTGGTGGTTGGTGGGTTATGGTGTTGTTAGTAAAGGATGAATGAGGGATGAAATGGAAAAAAAAACATGGGGGGTGGATGGAATGGTTTTGAGGGAATGAAATGCTTTGTGGAATGAGTGATTCCATTCCTTTAACTAACCAAACACACTATTTTTTATTATCTCGTAATGGTCCATTCCATTCCTCCTTCCATTCCATGATACCAAACGCTACTTGGGGTTTTTAGGGGGAATGGAATGGAGGAGGTAATGGATGATTCCATTACCTTGACCAACCAAACACTTTTTTTTTCATTCCATCGTAACGCTCCATTTCATTGCGTCTTCCATTCCTGCATACCAAACGCTACATTAGGGTTTTTCCCAAATACAACTTCGAACCGGTTTTCATGAAACCTTCATCTCGCATCTTACCGGTCCGGCCCGGCCTAATGTGTCATATATTTACGCAATACCCAGCATTACCTACCCGCCCACCCACGCCTCCGTAAACCCGCAGTCGCCTGAGAACAATCACCATCTTAAGCAGAAGAAGAATGAGGAAGTTCGATCCATGGCCCGTGTTCTTCAAGAGGGAGTTCAACCGTAACTGGCCCTTCCTTGTTGGGTTCGCCATCACTGGAACCATCATCACCAAGTTCTCCCTCGGCCTTACCGGTTCCTATCTTTTTCTTTTTATTTTTCCTTTTTATTTTCATTCACTTTTGACTAGGGATTTATTAATTCAACCACTTTTTTGTATGACAGAGGAAGACAGGAAAAACTCCGTCTTTGCCCAAAGGCACAAGAGGTACTATTAATACCACACCCCCAATTTCTCTAACCCTAGATTTGACCTTTTGACCAATAGATTGTGTGACACGGTTGGTCGAATAATTATTATACTTTATCAGATCCATAGCTGAGTTTCTTTTGTAGGATTTTATTTGAAATAAGAATTATCACTTTTTTTTTGGGTTTATGTGATCTGTAATTTTGCATACGAAACTTGTAAAGTGGTTTCAAGTAATGTACCGCTTGTGTATAGCTGGTATGTCTTTGTTATGTGTCTTCTCATGTCCACCACCATTCACGTTTCAAGGTTATGTGTATCTGGATGTATGGTATGGTTATTGACTTATTGCCATTGCTCATTGAGTTTATTGAGGTTGAATGAAAAGTGGATTAGAAAGCCGAGGCATGAGGTGCACACATTACGTATGCAAGAGTCAAGACGTGGCTCCATGTACATCCAAATAAGCTTTATATATAACTAGAAGTTGGCAAGTTGCGTCTCATAGTTTACATTAACCTTTTTATCAGTAAACCTTTCATAATTTCCTCATCCCTTTGGTTGTTTTTACATATAAGCACACATACCCTAATTTTGGCCAATGAGTACATAAGGCACCAAGCCACTAATTGTTTTTGCTGAGTGCCTCACGCCTTTTAAAACCAACTTGGAGCCACCTGTAGTTGTAAGTTCAATAAATATTATGCACATACTGGTATATCTTTCATGTGTCTATTCATGTCCATCATTCACGGTTCAAGGTTCTTGGTGACACATTCTTTTGCTGAGCTTGTGTATCTGGGTATATGATTATTGCTATTGCTCTTTGAGTTTTTTCAGATTAAATGAAAATTGGAATAGGAAGTTCTTATTTGAGCATTTGTAGTTTAAGTTTGATAACGAGACAGGTTAGCCTGTCGATGTACAAGTGGATAAAGGTCCTGCTTTTTTAATCTGCATCGCCTTTTCTGCTGAAACTAAATGAAGATGCAATCTTTATAATTTCAATTATTAGGAATCTGTCTTCTCCATAAAATATGTACGCAGACATCTAACTAACTGATGACAGCTAATAGTTTTACTTGAAAAAAAGTTTTTTTTATAGTTGCATAACCTGGATTGTCAGCATCAACTTGGTCAAGTTTGATCTGTGTTTAGTTATTTCGTTCTTTGATCTTTGTGGGTACTTGATATATTTGTGATAGCCTAATTTTGTGTTTGGTTGTTATGCTTCTTGCAGTTGAACATGCTCTATTATAGGGAGGCGAATATGGGTGATTTTGGGTTGCGGTAATGATGCAAGTGTTGGTACATTGGTTTATAATTTTTCCTGTAGTAATAAAGATCTAAGATTGCAGCTTCCTGATGAACTTGCATCAAGATACAATATGTTTCCTATTTGAATGTTTTGAGATAAGTTTTTGAACTGTCCTGATGGCTTCATTGGAAGTCTAAAATTGAATAACAAAATTAATTCAAGTGTCGTGTTGCTCCTAAAGTATTCTGGCTAGAGGTGCACAAACCGGGTTTTTTTCAATACCCGGTTCCGGGTAGGGTCGGGTATCACTTTGACCGGGTATTGAAAGAACTGGTTCCACCGTTCCAGTTCCGGTTACCAGCATTAAAAACCATACCCGGTACCGGATTTTTCAATACCCGGTTCCGGGTATACCTGGTATTGAAAAAAACTGGGCATGCCTGATATTGAATTCTTTTTTTATACAATCACGTCGAAGGGTAGTGTGACTTAAATGATTATAATGCGGTTGTAGAGTTCTTTGGATGAGACGCGTCAATCTTGGGTTGTCAAAATGGTCAAATGGCAATCCCTTTTGAATCACCATTTCTTCCCGGACCGCCTCAACATCAAAATGTCAAATGGTCACATTGCTTGACATATACTTCTTGGGTATTCGGAAAACCTGGTTCCGGGTATTGAAAAAAACCGGGTACAACCGGGTATAAATCAGGTCCGGTTTATTACATAGAAATCTATACCCTATGCGTACTTGTCAGGTACGGTTCTGGGTATAAAAAAACCCAGTTTTTTTAATACCTGGTTCCGGGTTTTTTTTTTTCCGGTTCCAGTTCCGGTTTTTTTTTTGTGCACCTCTAATTCTGGCTTCTTATTAATGGGGTTCGTTTTGTTATTTTAAAACCATATCTAACCATTAAGCTTGGTCTTGCTTTGAAAATGGCTCCACGGTAGATGTTTAAAAAACGGTTTGAATTATGTTTGCCAATACTTTATATACACTGTAAGATTACAAGCAGGGTTACAATGTGACAATTTCTTTATACTGTTGGTTTCTCACTTTCTTGTCGTAATGTTTACACCAGTGTGCGATTGAGCAAGTATATAATATTATGACAACATACTAACAATATACAAGATTGGTACGTAGTAACCTCACTTGTCAGATAGATTATAATCCTGTAAATAAAATGTTTTAGTGCAAGAGATCGCAATTTCATGTTTCAAAAACACTTATATAACTACAATAATAACTTTTATAAACCCACGTCAGGATTCCTATTTTGTTAACACTGATCATTATGTCTTGATATATTGAAGCCACAAGCATCTAAAAAGAATCTAAAAACAAGCCATACAATTTTAGTTTCTTTTATGAACAGCAAATTTTGTATATAAAAACCAGCGAGTATGGTGCTGGGAAATACTTACAGGAGGACTACCAACAGATTAGCCAAACTAACAACAATTTAGAAGAAACATGAACGCGGGTCAGTACACCATTTGATCCAGCATAAGTTTTGTATCTGGTTATGTGATGAATCCAAGGGTAAGCCTGCACTTTTATACCCTTCACAGCAGATGAGATTGAAGATTTAGATTTATTGATGACCACCACAAGGGTGACATAAACAAACGAGTACCTTAGCTTCTCTCTCTCTTTTGAACAGATCTTCAGCTCCCTAACATATCACCATGAAATCTGGCTCCACACCTCCCTTGTATACAAGCAATTGATAAAAAATATGATTCTACTGATTCCAGCTCTCTGGCAGAATGTACACTACAAGGAATCAACTTGTACTCCTTGATAACAAGATTGACAAACCACATTCCCACTTTAAGCCTCAACAATTGCT
This sequence comes from Ambrosia x helenae, assembly GCA_030844895.1. Lineage (NCBI taxonomy): Eukaryota > Viridiplantae > Streptophyta > Magnoliopsida > Asterales > Asteraceae > Ambrosia > Ambrosia x helenae. The sequence continues at coordinate 55,886 of JAUTDX010001646.1, read as the reverse complement.
TAATCGGGTTAGCCAAGTTCTTTGACATCATCATACATTCTATTTCTATTGTTATTCTAACGCAAAAGTAGAAAATAATGTTGTTTGCGTTCGTCATACAAGCAACTTGAATAAAAGGAAAATCTCACAAGTTATTCAACAAAATTCAAAGATTTTCTCATTGATGACAAACAAAATGCCAATTGGCAAAAGAACACCTTCAGAGACTCACTCTGTCAAGGTAGTAAAGAAACACGGATACCGACCCCCTTGTATGGGAGCTAGTCATGATACAACAAGTGTAAGAAACAACACACAACTGAAAAACATGATATCATCATATCATCGCGTGCTTGCTGATTGCTTATAGCTTCTTCTCAACTCCGAGCCTCAGCCTAAAATCAGCTTCCATGAGAGGGAGACCATCACGCAGTTTGATCTTCGGCTCCCATCCAAGCAACTTCTTTGCATTTGTGATGTCGGGCTTTCTCTGCCTTGGATCATCTGGTGTGTTTTCCACCATCTTAATCTCTATTTCCGGATTAATAAGCTGCATTTCAACACCATGTCATAAAACATACAGTAATACACATTTAAAATCGAATGGAATGTTGTTCAAAGTCTAGTGATACTTTTCAAATGAACTGGAGATGGTGAGAAAAGTTAAATTAAAAGACTAACCTCTTTCACTGTCTCAGCGAGTTCAATCATAGTAAATTCACCGGGATTACCAATGTTGATTGGTCCAGTGTTCTCGCCTTCCATCAGCCGAATAAGCCCATCAACCTATTACAATTGCAAAAAAGTCAATGTTTGACCAGGGTCCATCCATTATATCATAAACATACAATCATATTATTTTTCAAAATACCATATCAGAGACATAACAGAAACTGCGAGTTTGGGTTCCAGGGGCCTGAACAGTCAAAGGTTCATCACTGCAAGAATTCGAGGCAGTATAGGTAAGATTGACCCAACTTATATCAGACGATTTTTAAGGTATACAAATACTGACTTTGATTACAATCAAGGACTTACCGAAGTGCCTGAGCTATAAAATTACTCACAACACGCCCATCATCAATATTCATCCGGGGTCCATATGTGTTGAAAATACGAGCGATTCTTATTTCTGTTATTTTAAACAAAGAATTAGAGACACAACTGACTTGGTCAACTCACATTATAAAAACGTAAATATGTAATTAGCATCATGTTACCAATTCCATGCTGTCTGTGATAATCAAACATCAGAGTTTCTGCCACACGTTTTCCTTCATCATAGCAACTCCGAACTCCTGAGATACATTGAAAAAACAAAATTTAATTCTCATGATTCTTTTGAACATACATATTACCTATGTAACCGGACACTGTGTGGGCTTACCAATCGGGTTGACATTACCCCAGTAACTCTCTGGTTGGGGATGCACAAGAGGATCACCATATACCTCTGAGGTTGAGGTAAGCAAAATCCTAAAAGTACAAACACATATCATAATAAGTCTAATATGAAATGAAAATATGAACAAAATAATATAAACGGTATTCCAACCTTGCCCCGACTCGCTTTGCTAGACCAAGCATATTTAGCGTGCCAATCACATTTGTCTTTATGGTCTGTTAGACATTACACATTGCTTAAAGTTCAATTTATAGTCATTTTGTCATAATAAGATAATAAGCATGAGACAATAATAAGATGAATAACTGAAGGCGAAAAATGAAAACGAGGATAGACTCTCGCACCTTTACAGGATTATGCTTATAAAAAATAGGCGAAGCAGGACATGCAAGATGGTAAATCTGATCAACCTCAACTAGCAGTTGTTCTGTGACATCTGCAAAAGGGTATAGAATATGATTATCAATATAAGCAATGCAAATACTTGATAAAAATATCATGTAATTTACATGTATTCAGAAACTATGTCTTTACTCAGAAGTCAGGACACAACAAAGAAAAAAAATCAAAACAACTAGACTACGTAACAAAAAATTACCATGACGAATAAGCTCGAATCTTGGGTGGCCAATCCACTTCTTAAGATTGTCTTTTGACCCAGTGAAGTAATTATCAGCAACAATTACCTGAGATAAGAAGAGATGTAAAATACATGTTGTGGCATAAAATTAGATCTGTTATAAACATTTCAATGGTATATAATTTGTTAAGAAAATGACATGCAAACCTCATTCTTTTCATTTTCCATCAGTTTATCCACTAGGTGAGAGCCGATAAATCCAGCACCGCCAGTAACCAATATCCTCATATTCGACTGCAAGCAATTGTAGTAAACGTATGACACAAATAAACTTACACAAGTATCTGTTTAATATGGTAATCATATTATGTTTCATGTTTTGAACAACTTTATAAACAAGAAATACACGAAACATCTAATTATTTAAGTAACCATACCTGAAGGAATTTGGAGTTACGCAGAGGAGAAGGGGTCGGAGGTGGTTTTGTAGCTTTATGTTCTCCATTTGACGCGTTACTCGCCATTGTCAAAAGCCGATTTCTGCAACAAAGTTCACAGACCAAATCAAATAATCAACAATTCAACTGAAGATGACATTGATAAAAGTAAAAAATAAATGATCATTAAATAAACACAACATTAAAGTAATAAGCAACAAAAACCTATACAAAAATTGACTTTCACTCATTTAAAGCAATCTCCTCTGTCCCAAAAATTCCATTTTTAATAGCTATTCTAAATCATTAAAAATTTATAAAAAAAATGTGTCAGGTTTAATTATAAATTCTAATAAAATATCTACACAATAACAATGCAAGACACAAACAACAATAACAACAACCAAGCAGCAAACTTTACAATCAAAGCAATGTTAAACAGATCCAATATTAATAATCTCAAAACAATAAGATCAAATGAGTAAAAACTTAACGAAGATCACCTGAGTTTAAGTGCAGCTGTAAAGAGTTAACTTGTGTCTTTGTGTGATCTCTCAGACACAAACAAAGCATCATATAAAGAAGAAGAAAAAAATGCAATCTCACCAAACAATGCCAGCTGGAATTAAGATTATATATATTTTTTTTATAAATAAATGCGACCTAATGAAATGCTTAGAAATCACGATATGCATAGGAACCTAATGATGATGGGTTCTCGATAACAAACAAACAAAAACATATAAAAAATCAATAATAATAATAAAAATAATAATAAATTGTTCAGTTGAGAAGTAAAACGTACGCAAACTTGAGAGTTGTAAAGTATCAAGAAAGTCAAACGATCATCGGCAAACACGATATTTAGATGAACTTGTTGAGGGGGCAAATTTGGACTTTTAAATTGCGTATGATTGAAGTTTTTTTTTTTTTTTTTGACATAAACTATTAAATTAAAAGAAATTTTTTACTTTTACTGAGTTTTATTCCAAAAAGAATCAGTGAATATACTTTTTATTACACTAGTATTTAATTTGGTCGATATGTAAAAATAATTACATCAACAACCGGTTTGAAAGAAAATTTTATATCAAGAGAGTATAAACATTGATGAATGTATGACACAGACATTGTTATATGAACAAAGTTACATTAGAATACAAAGTAAAAAAGTTAAATTTTTTTGTTTTAAATGTGAGTAAGACTGTTTGTAACCGTTTTTTTTTTCTTTCTCCTACTAAGTGTAGTGTGATTATCACCTATGTAATAACGTCTTTGTCAACGAGTAATCCCCGCCTAGGCCTCATCTCCGAGTACTTCCTGACTAGGACCGAGTACTCACAACTCTCCGGTCAACCGAGTTGGCATCGTCTAGTGACTTTTACAACCATGAATAACGTAGAAAGGTTTATATGAATCTTGTGGTTATGCAATTAAAACTATTTATTATTATTATTATTATTATTATTATTATTATTATTATTATTATTATTATTAAATGTGCCCTTTGTAAATATACTCACATATTTTTTAAGGATACACACACATATGAAATTTAAATGTTTTTTTAACAACATTGATGATGTTACAAATGTACAATCAGGTTGGTTGCTGTTGATATGAGTTCTAGACTTGTGGGTTTGGGTAAGGAAGGCTACTTTTATTGTCACATTTTGCTTTAATTTTGGTTTGGACGGTTTTTAGGCCAAATATATTGTTATTTAAAACCAGACCAAAGCAAACCGGAAAAAAGCCAAGCGAAACTGCAAAACTAGGCATGTAACATTGTAACATGTTAGGAACTTATAATAGTACATGTGAAAATTATTACCTTGTTACATTAGAAAAGGCGAAAAGAATATGTTGATTATATTACCACAAAAAGAAGCCATTGACTTCCAACCAAACAAAGAACCAATAACTAATCGGACAACCTTATGTAGAAGACTTGTTAAAATAATTACTATTAAACATGTTTAAATAAAAATAATTATTATTAATGTAATAAACATGCTATATACATAGCTTCAACTCAATCAAAATTATGTTAAGAGAAAATCAGAAAATAACCCAAATTCTGGTTGCATACATTTGATGCAAACGAGACTCTAATAAAACAAACACACAAAATCCATGACTCTTTTGGTTTGGATTTTAGTGGTATGTTTTTAGCCGAAACCGTAAACCAACCTGCCTGGTACGACTTAAATTTTTTGAGGCCAAATCAAAACTTAAAAATAGAATTTATCATGAAATCATAGATAATTATCAACCTAAAGTTTTTGCAGATGTTAATCAACAAAGGTAAACAGAACAACTTTGTGCTATGACGTTAAATTTGCAGATGCAAAGATGTATGTCTATTTTGATGAACATCAAGTGGCTGTAGTTTAGTGGTAAGAATTCCACGTTGTGGCCGTGGAGACCTGGGCTCGAATCCCAGCAGCCACAAGGCATTTTTTCGCTGGAGTTAATATTATGATTTATTTTTATACTAAAAATTAAAAATAATTCCTTTAGACATAATGTGGCTGTAGTTTAGTGGTGAGAATTCCACGTTGTGGCTGTGGAGACCTGGGCTCGAATCCCAGCAGCCACATTCCTTTTTTAAACGCATTTCACAGTTTTAATCTTAGATCTGGTTGTTTGGTTTATCTTCCAAATGTTTTTTATGTAGTTATGAATTTTTGTAAACGTCTCTATTGTTTTAAAAAATTTATAAACCAAAATGCATTTCACACCAACATACCGATATGCATTTAAGGCTATAACAACTATTATGACTTTTACTTGTCTCCTTAAATCAAATCAGACCGTTGGTTTGAGATTTGTTACGCGCGCATTTCAAACCCAAGACGCAACAAGAGCAGATAATAGTCATAATACCCACACCATGAGTGATGAGTATGCAGTTCTTATTATCCTGTCACACCCTTCATTAACATCCGTCATCAAGGAATGCATTCTAGAAATTATATAGCTAGCTAATGAATCCGGTTGAACCGCCCGGTACAACACGGTTCAACCGGTTGAACCATTTTTTAGCCAAATCCGGTATAATTAAAAAACCGGTTTTTAAAACATTGATTGTATCATAAATTTTAGGAGCCCATTTTATTTAGAAATGGTAATCTCAAATTATAATTTTATTTAAGAGGCCAAATATAAATTTAGGGGCTGTTTGGTTGATTAGGTGCTGAATCATTAAGATTGTCTGAATGGTTAAGAGCTGAATCATTCAGCATCCCCTATTAGCTTAATGGTTCAGCACTTAATCATTCCATTCAGATGCTGAAACAAACAGTCTGAATGCTGAATGATTCAGACTTGAATAGTTAAGAGGCTGATTAAGAGGCTACCAAACAGCCCCTTAGTGTTTCGCTTAACTTTATAGTTGATGAATCAAGGGATACATATAAGACAAGAACAACCGACCTTGGTTGTAAGATACATTGTTAAATATGGAAGTTGTTGGTGTTGTTCATTTTATGTAAGCATGGGCATTATTTACTGAGTATGCTATTAATGAATTATTTGCTTAATATGAATTGAATTTAACTCCAGATAGAGGTTTATGGATGACAAGCGAACACGAACTCAATGAGTAAACCTGAAACATTTAGGACGTGTAATGGGATGATTATTTAGATACGAGATTAAATTTAAAAATTTTAAATGCATTTGATTAGATGATACCTGCTCCTATTATCCCAAAGTTACATACTCGTTTATTGGGAACCATACCCGTAAACATATTCGCTTATCCTTAGTAATTGAATACTCTAATAATTCACTCATTTTTTAATGCTAACTTCATTGGGTAATATACAAATTTAAATCGTATGATTTGTATTTAAGATCCCTTATAGGTAGCTTTTAACAAACTAACGAGTATATCCAATACTCAATCGACAGGTATTAACTGTGGTTTTACAATTGAGTATGAGACCGTTTGACTGATTACCAATACTTTACCCATTTTCATCCATGTAGGGGTCAAAGTTATGATAGTGCATGCAATATGGCTCCTGAGTTTAACATTTGAAAGCTTTAATATTAAATCAAACTCTTTGTCTTATTATGTAGGTTTAGGTTCCTGTACAAAGGACTTATTTCGTGAGAAGTGTGAGAAGGATTAAGAATTAGCATCTAGGAATCATGTTTTGGATTTAGGAATGATGTTTTAGGTTGTTTTAACTTGAAAAACACCAAACACAACAATATAAAACACAATCCAATGTATTATAGGCATCAAATTTATAAACCAGCTAAAACACACTACTTAACACTTAAAACACACGACTTAATGTTCTTAGCATGGTGTTTTAACTTTTAAGCCTAAAATACATTGTTTTCGGTTTTTAATTATTATGTTTGGTATTTTTCTAGGCAAAACAATCCAAAATAACCTGACTAAGTTCAAAAAATGATACCTACATATCAATTTTTAATCATTCTCACACTTCTCACGAAATATTGCCTTTGTACATGAACCTCACCCTTATTATGTATATTGTTTTGTCTACCAACTTCAACTAGTTGCCGTGATATTCCAAACAAACATACTAAAACTTTTTTTTTAGTAAAGTCCTATTTGAGTCCCTGTGGTTTGGACGTTTTAACTACTTGAGTCCAATTCAAAAACTTTTAACCTTTAGAGCACCCGAGGTTTCAAATTGCACATATTTGAGTCCAATTTACTAACTTAGTTTATATTTCTTTGTTAACCTTATTAAAATGACTAAAAGGCCCCTGATGTATATTTTAGTTTTACAGTATATTATTAAATTAAAAAATATATAAAGCCAACCATGTAAGTGTGCCTATCCTACGTCGTAGTACTTAATTTTTTTTACCTATTTTATAAATATTATTATATATATTTTTATAATACATATTATACACACACAAATATAGCAACCTGATCTCTCTCTCTCTCGTCTAAACTATCTCACCATCCCCACTCAAGAGATATGTACCCATGCATGCGCACGGCCCCACATCTCCACACAAGTCAACATACTACGCTGACGTGGACTTCTAGAAGCCTGCGCATGAAATCTCGTACGTGACAGCTACAATCCGACAATGAAAGGGATGTATAGCCAATCAGAGGCCATTATTCCCTACTCCACGATCACCTGCAGGTACGAGGTACAGAAAAAGGACAGAATGGACGATCAGAGGACACGTGGCCCAACCACAGAAGGACAGTGCAATCAGTGACAACGGTATGCAATCTCAGCCAGCTGTCATACTCACCTCAGCCAATCACAAGACATCTCAAAGGCTTATAAATACCCTTTCACCCCAAGGAGAAAAGATTCGTTTAACATTCAGCAGAAAAATCCTTAGAGAATTGCCCGTAGTTGAGAGAGATAGATTATAGTTGAAACGCTGTAACTTTCTATATTTGAGTTCTTGTAATCGTCCAGCAAGTATTAATAATAAACAACTCTTCATTTGTGCTCTTATTATAGATTGTTATATTGGTGTTTCTTCACCCACCACTGTACCTCCAGTACACTACACACCACCTTAACCACTACCACCGCACCACTACACATGCACCACCATTACGCCTGCACTCCACACCGCACCATTGACAGTCATTGTGGCATCCTTCAAAGCATTTCTTTAGAAAAAAACATCCATATCTGTAATCGTTTTAGTGGCGACAGTGATATAGAGTTCATAGAAGGAGAGAGAGAGAGAGAGCAGGAAGTTTAGAGAAAGAGAAACATAGATTTAACATCTTAGTGTTGTCAGATTAGAGACAGAGGGGGACGATCTTCTTCAAGATTCGGGTGGACTAATGTGGCCGAAATCATTGTCGGGACTAGCGGAGAGGGTTGGGGTGGTTGGTCGATGGTGAGAGAAATAGAGTAGAAGATAGGGTTGGGGAATTGAGAAAATCGATTCGAACTTTAAAATATATATATATATAATAAAATATTATATGTAATTTTTATTTTTAATACTAAGGGTATTTTGGTCATTTTGAAAAAATTAACTAAGAGAATCTAACAGAGTTAAAGCATTGGACACTCAAATATGTGTAATTGGAAACCCTAGGTACTCACAGAGTTAAAGATTTTAGAATTGGACTCAAGTAGTTAATATGACCAAACCACAGGGACTTAAATATGAGTTTACTTTTTTTTTTTTTTTTTTTTAAGTTTTGTGGAGATATTGAATTTTAGAGGTGGTTTGTGCATCTTGCAAACAAGAGCGAAGAAGATATGCAAAAGTCAAAAAGAAGTTAGAAAAAAGTAGCTCGTTTAAATGTTGGAAGTGATAGTGAATAGGTTAATTTTAATATACAATATTGTGTTATATAAATCATGTAATATTGTGTTCATTTAATATTTCCACCTCAAAATACTATTTTGTAGCATTCATAATAAAGACCATTGTTTTCAGTTATGCATAAATACATCCGACAACCGTTACCAACCACGCTTACCACGCTCATACATTAGACTATATGGTGTGCCTCCCCTTTCCCCCAGCTCCCCCAATTACCACATCAGCGCCACATCATTTCCCCCATTTCCTCCCCCAAAGTTTGGAAATGCCTTCCCCCAATTCCCCCATTCCCCCTTCCTTTTTTTATTCTTTTTCCTTTTTTTTTGATTATATATTTTATATTTCATAATTATTTTTTTATAAAAAATGTATAAAAAACATATAATTTAATTTTTTTTTCCGTAAATAGTTAAAAAAAATAAAAAATAAAACCGTAAATAAAAAACTAAAGATAAAGTTCATTAAATTAAAAGAAATTACAACCTACAATGCATGGAAATTTAAAAAATAACAAGAAAATTACATAAAAAAATAATCTAAAGCATATCTTTTCCAAGCCACTTGTTCGCGATCATGTTTCTCTTCGGCTCCCACCCCGCTCTTTCTTGCTCGGGAAGATCGTCAATATTTTTGTCCATCATCGCAAACTCCACCTTTTCTTGCTCGTACGCGAGCCGTGCCCTCTCCAACTCTAGTCTCTCCTTCTCTAGAGTCGCGGCTACTTCCTTCTCCTTCCTTCTTTCATTCCACCTTTCTTGTTGCTCCGACTTAAAGTGGTTAAAGTTCTCAATCAACGAATCTATTTTGTCAACCACACTTAATGTCGAAGCGGAGGCCTTTGCTTTTGAGCTCGCCGCGGCTTTTTTAGCGCGGTCCCTTCCCGTTGGCCGCTCCGATTCGGGAGTTGGAGCTTCATCTTCAAACTCCGGGTCATCATTTATATCGATAGCACAACGTGCGGTGGACCCCCCATACTATAATTTCCCGACGAGCTCGTCTTCGTTCTTTTTGCTTGTGCCACTTCGTTTGGCACCACCTTCCATTTTTCACACGCCCTCAAGATCTCATACGGTCTCATGTACGCCCACCCCCCTTTCTTGCTGTTAAACATCGAAAGCGTCTTTTTCAACACATCCTCGTCACTTTCTCCCGTCTTTCGATTGTCCCAACAATTTTGATAAGCGCCCGCAAAATCTTGACATTTGGCGTTCATCTCCCTATACTTCGTACCAATGGAATGCTCGGTTCGATACGGCTCCCGTTGCATTAACCTAAAAAATTGTTTGCAAATAGCGCCCCAAAAGCTACCCCGTTTTTGATTGTTACCTACAAGTGATAAATTAATTTAATAATCTAAATTATATTTCATAAATAGATTGAAAAAAAAAAATTTAAACAGTAAGTTTTTTAAGGGCTACGGCCCAAAAAAAAAAAATTAAAAACAGTAAGTTTTTTAAGGGCTACGGCCCAAAAAAAAAAATTAAAACAAAAGGTTAAAAATAACTTACTTCGTATCGGGTCGGTAGACACGTTCACCCACGCTCGAGCTAGGGCCTCGAGCTCCTCTGGAGTCCAAGGTAGGTTATCCGCCTTACCACCCCCTCTTCCTTCAACGACACGTTTTTTCCCTTTCTTGTCTTTTTTTGAGCTTGGTTGAGTTTCGGGTACAACGTGGTCATCGACACCTAAGGATATGAAGTCGTGTTCGGGTTCGGGTTGTGATTGAGGCGTAGAGCGAAACATTGGCATTTGATTCGGGTTCGGGTGTGACATATGCATATGAAATTGTTGCATTTGCCAAGGGTTTTGGGGTTGATTAAAATGGCCAAACCCGAATGCCATAGGGTCGAGCGGTGTAGTGGGGTAGGGAAAGTTTGGAGCTTGTGTCGAAGAAGTAGCGGGGGTGTTCGGGTTAAAGGGTTGCGGGTTTGAACGCCTTGGATCCATTGGTAATTTTTTTTGGTGAAGAATGGTAGAATTTTTATAAATTTTGGTGGTTTGGTTAAAAGGTTTTAGATGAAAAGTGTGAGTTGAATGGTAAATATATATATAAAGTAAATATTTGAATTTTTTTTTTAAAAAAAAGCAACGGTCAAAAGGTGGGCCCCATTTTTCAAACGGCTACAAATCTGCTCCCCGTCCCCTTTCCTCGCAGGCACACCGTATAGTCTTATGCCTGGATGTGTGCCGATCATTATGGTATTTCTCCTATCATTGTGGCATCCTACTGTTATTGCGCGTCCAACTGTCGTTTTGGCAATGATGACAACATCATTTTTCCATAGCTATGACGCCTGCTATTGGCTTTGCGTACTGGCTGTGAGGACGATGTCAATCATAATGCAATGACAATGCAACCGGCTCATTTGTAGCCATATTGCGTGAGCCATTTGAGACCGTTGAACGCTCCTTTTGTCAATGTTACGTCCTAGCGCAACATGCATCAAGGTGCTTTAACCGGTTTTAGCGCGCCGCAATACGCGCGCACGGCTAAAACCTAGTTAATAAAACTTTGTACTTAACAATAATTAAAAGATATCGTGCAATTGGACTGTTCTAGGGCGTTCATGAGCTTTTGTACTTCAACAGATTTGGGCCGGCCCAATACTAGATTTCGGGTTTAATCTCATACGGACCCTTTCTTATTATTAAGAAACCCGATTTAAACAATATAGAAAAAAGTAATCTGAAACCAATATCAAAGGAAATAACGAGAGGAAGAGTCTGGAAGCAAACCACGTACAAGAAACTACAGAACATTCTCGAACCGTCATGAGGCTTTCCCATATGCTGTCTTTCAAGAACACTCTAGATTTATATCATTCATTCAATTCAACCAATCTCCCTCCTATATAACAACCACCCTATTTCCCTTTGATTTCATCATCAATACAAAAACACAACCAACACATTCTTAACCCTCAATTTCTTCAAAAGTTTTCATCATAAATCTAACCATTTGATTATTAATCAGAAACATGTCTGACAAAGGCGAAGGCCCTGCAATTGGAATTGATCTAGGAACCACATACTCGTGTGTGGGCGTTTGGCAACATGATCGAGTTGAGATCATAGCTAATGATCAAGGCAACAGAACCACTCCTTCTTATGTTGCTTTTACTGATACTGAGCGTCTCATTGGTGATGCTGCTAAGAACCAGGTCGCCATGAACCCAACCAACACTGTTTTCGGTATGCTCTTACTTTCTCTGTTTTTATAATCAATATATTGTAGTTATATTATTATTAATTGGATGTTAACGTCTCTTTGCTCTGTTTTAATCGCTTTTTTATGAATTATATGAATCGAAATTATAGTTTGTAATATTCTGTATGAACAGAGACCTCTTCAGTTAGATTTAGATGTCTGTGTTGAATGTTGATATACACTTTAAAGGTTTTAGTTTTTTAGTTCATTTCAAACGATATTTAAGTCTAATTGGATGATTGATTGATTATTATATGATTATTATTGCAGATGCTAAGCGTTTAATCGGAAGGAGATTCTCTGATCCATCGGTGCAGAGCGACATGAAGCACTGGCCGTTTAAAGTTGTCCCTGGAGCAGCAGACAAGCCCATGATTGTGGTTTCACACAAAGGCGAAGAGAAACAGTTCTCTGCTGAAGAAATATCATCGATGGTGTTAAACAAGATGAAAGAAATCGCTGAAGCCTACCTTGGCACCACCATTAAAAACGCGGTTGTCACCGTCCCTGCTTACTTCAATGACTCCCAGCGTCAAGCTACCAAGGATGCTGGTGTCATTTCTGGGCTTAATGTAATGAGAATTATCAATGAACCGACTGCAGCCGCTATTGCGTATGGGCTGGACAAGAAGGCGTCTAGTGTGGGTGAGAAGAACGTGCTAATTTTCGACTTGGGTGGTGGTACATTTGATGTGTCTTTGCTTACAATTGAAGAGGGTATATTCGAGGTGAAGTCGACCGCGGGAGACACGCATTTGGGAGGTGAGGATTTTGATAACAGGATGGTGAATCACTTTGTTCAGGAGTTTAAGAGAAAGAATAAGAAGGATATTAGTGGGAATCCTAGAGCTTTGAGGAGGTTGAGGACTGCTTGTGAAAGAGCTAAGAGGACTCTTTCGTCCACGGCTCAAACCACCATCGAGATTGATTCTCTTTATGAGGGGATTGATTTCTACTCGACGATTACGCGTGCTAGATTTGAGGAATTAAACATGGATTTGTTTAGGAAGTGTATGGAGCCGGTGGAGAAGTGTTTGAGGGATGCTAAGATGGATAAGAGTAATGTCCATGATGTGGTTCTTGTTGGCGGTTCAACTCGTATCCCCAAAGTTCAACAGTTGTTGCAGGATTTCTTTAATGGGAAAGAGCTCTGCAAGAGCATTAACCCTGATGAGGCGGTGGCGTATGGCGCTGCGGTTCAAGCAGCGATTTTGAGCGGTGAAGGCAATCAGAAGGTTCAAGACTTGCTGTTGTTGGATGTGACTCCTCTGTCTCTGGGACTGGAGACTGCGGGCGGTGTTATGACGGTGTTGATACCTCGAAACACAACCATTCCCACCAAGAAAGAGCAGGTCTTCTCGACCTATTCGGATAATCAGCCTGGGGTTTTGATCCAGGTTTATGAGGGTGAAAGAACACGAACCAAAGACAACAACTTGCTTGGGAAATTTGAGCTCTCTGGGATCCCACCGGCTCCTCGTGGAGTTCCACAAATCACCGTGTGTTTCGACATTGATGCCAATGGGATATTGAACGTGTCTGCTGAGGATAAAACCACAGGGCAGAAGAATAAGATCACAATTACAAATGATAAAGGAAGGCTGTCGAAAGAGGAGATTGAGAAGATGGTGCAGGAGGCGGAGAAGTACAAGGCCGAGGATGAAGAACACAAGAAGAAGGTGGAGGCAAAGAATGGGTTAGAGAACTATGCATATAACATGAGGAACACCATAAAGGATGAGAAGATAAGCTCAAAACTGCCTGCAGATGACAAGAAGAAAGTAGAGGATGCAGTTGAAGAGGCGATCCAGTGGCTGGACAGTAATCAGTTAGCGGAGGTGGAAGAGTTTGAGGACAAAATGAAGGAGCTTGAAGGGATATGCAATCCAATTATTGCAAAAATGTATCAGGGTGGTGCTGGTGGACCGGATATGGGCGGAGGTATGGATGATGACGTCCCTTCAGCTGGTGGAAGCGGAGGCGCTGGGCCAAAGATTGAAGAGGTGGACTAATTGGTTTTTGGGAGGGATGTTGGTGATGTCTTTAGATGTGGAGTGAGTGTTGTGTAATTGGGAGTTTTAACACGTTTTACTTGATTTCTGTAATGGTTTTTTCTATCTAATACTAGTAGCCTTGTGAGTTCCATAATGATTTCGATTTTCTTTTACTACGGAACAATGATATAAGCTGTCATAAAAATATAGTGTTGACATTCAAACCCAAAACACATCAGACTAGCAAGTGCTAGAAAGCTGATGCAAAAACATACCCAAATAAAAACAGATCAGAACCCCAAAAGGGATTATCAAAAGTTTAACCAACAAGGATAAGCTATTCCATCTCTATGTTCGATGCAACCAAAGGTGGACTCCTTAATGTTTGAATCAGATTGCTACGGCGTTGAAATATACTTTGGTTTCTGTCTCTACAAATTGTACACGGTCCCATCATGATCACTGCACAAGTTGCTTTTTTCCACTTGGTAGGTATCCGCGTTTCGTACGCCACATTAAGCATTTCTTTAATAGTCACACAATGCAATAGCAGGTTGTAGCCGCAGCTCAACTGATCACCCTATTGATTATGCAGCAATACAGTCGACCGGCAAGTGGTTTACTGATTCGATAGCATACCCGCACCTAGGACCAGCTACACCATCGCATGACGAACTGTGATTGAGAGCTGTTGGAAGGCGTCCGAAGCTCCTCGCTTACTTCTTTCGGCCGACGTCCCCAGCTGAACACCAACCACACTTGTCATCTTATTGATTGATCATTCACTTCTTTTGGTCCCCCCCATGAGCTTTAGCAATTCAACCCATTCTATTGATTGATCATTCACTTCTAATGTAGTTGGTTATTCATTACCAATGCGTCTGAATTCGGGGCAGGCGTTATATTTTTTCTAATTAGCGCCCCTCCAATTTGTTTCCCCCACTACACCCCTATTTTGAATTAAACCCCGTGCTGACTCAGCTGCCACGTGAACCAATCAGAAAGAGGGGCTTTATAAATAAAGCCCCCCACTACACATGGTTTTAATGCATAGCCTGGTGTTGTGACTTGCTTGGACATGCTCCATTAATCCTGCAGCCTTTAAGAGTCGCAATGGGACAACTCACCAGATCCACTGCAACTTGGGACTTATCAACTAAAAGTAATCTTACAGGTGTGTGACATTCTTAACAGGTTTGGTTGTAATTCGGACCAGGTTGTAATTTGATTCAGTTTTTACAGGATTGCTATAGGTTGTTTCGACTAAATATTTGAACCGTGATGAATGGTTGTTCGGGCTGGGGGTTGGGATGGTCTCAGTTGGACCAGACTCTTTGTTTGCATGATGAATTTTGGTGATCAATATGATCTTCTACAATCATCCATTTAAACTGTTTATTTCACAATACAATATATAGATAATATTGCAAAGCCGGTTTAAATATATACACGCATATTACATACATATATACTGGTATATGTGTGTGCGCGTGACGTGTGTGTAAAGGAACATTCAAGTTAAACCATAGTTTCTAAACATAAACAGAGATACCACCATCGTTTCTTAAGCAATAAACTTAAACTAAAATGCAAATAATTAAACATAGTTCATAAATAATCTAACTTCTTTTTGTTCTATAAAGGTACAAAAAGAAAAGATGTATTATGGTACACTTTAAAGGTTGGCTAAGTAAGCAGTCATACAATAACATCTAATACCCACGTAAGTGATGACCAAAAATGGGAAGTGGGACATCAAAATGCTATCAGCATTTTGCAATAAGTGTAGGTCATTCTAGAAATTAAATATGTTAAGTGTTACATTTATGTTGGTACATACATCGAAGAAAATATAATCTTGCATGTCGCAAGGAGTTGGCATTTGACGCTTGAAGTCATGTGTGAAGAAGAGATGGTTTTACAGTTTGGAAAATATACTTTGGACATTTGGCTGCAGTGACCCAACCAATCTGACCCATTTCAACCTATTCATCAACACAACAACCCATTTTGCTGCCTGAAGATTAAAAATGCAAACAATACCACTGCAAGATTTAAAACCATTACATGTTAAAACCTAAAGATTTGAATTTTCAGTAACACTAAGCATCTTCAAATGTCCTGAAGCACATATTTGACAAACATGTTATATAGTTGCTTTAAGCTCATAAAGATCCCTTGTATGGCTATATGCTATTGAGTAACATAAGGTTCATTAGCTCAGCAACCGCGTTGATAAATGGATCAAATAGCATATAATCCTGGCATATATGATACTTGTTTTTTTCGTTAAAATCGAATAAAATAAATTCATGAAGTTATACCCATTGTTGTAGAACAAAGGATGTATCATGGATCAAACAACATATATAATACTCTAACGACATTCATGTACATTGACCTAGCCCTGTTACACAACCAGCAACCTGCATAAACAGGGCTGCTGAGCAAGTATCTTATCAACTAAAACACTTCACATATAGAGTTTCAACTTCTGTTCGACATGGTTTATATCCAAGAATCAACAACTTTTAACGAGACCTTACCGACAACCTATGTTGAGTCATGCACTTTGGAGAATCCTTATCATATTTTTTTTTGTCTGAGGCTAAATAATGAATTACTGAATAATGTAATTCCATTTCGATAATAAAGATCATGGTGCTTTGCTTCTTGCAACCTTTATGTTTTTGCAATTATATGTAAAATGAATAATGATTCTTATGACATTTATTTCTCTATGCTTTCAATGTAGTTTCTTTTTACAGCTATAGACCAAAATTTGGTAGACTTACAATTTCCTAATCAAGTTGGATCGTTTCGTTTGTATTTTGCCATCATCAGCTTCTTGGTGTCATTGCATAAACATCAAAGCGTATCTATAAAGTGGGAATGTAGTATTTCTTTGATCCCACATTAGAGTTCACTACAAGAAATTTGAGTTTTACTGGCGACACCTTTAGCGGCGACCCGCTTTTTGGTCGCCGCTAAAGGTTAAAACCTGACAGGATAGCTCACAACCCTTGATCAAGATCAGATCGAACGTCCAGGAATTCATTATAGGTGTGGGCATTAGCGGCGACATGGTGTCGCCGCTAAAAGTCCAAAAAATTCTAAAAATTTCATCACCCGCCTCCTATTCTTTCCCTCTTTCTTTTTCCCTCTCTCTTTTTCCCTCTCATAGTCTCTTTCTCTCTGCATCTCACTCTCTCACTCTTCTCTCGATCTCTCACTCCTCTCTCATCTCCCTCTTTCTTTTTCCCTCTCACACTCACCGGAACCACCACCACCACCGGAGCAGACCCACCGGAGCAGACCCACCACCGTTCAACCTCCTTCTCCCTCTCGTTCCTGGCCTCCCGACTCCCGACCCCATTTGATATAATTATGTTTGGTAAATAGGATATTTGACACATTTGGTATATATTTGTAGTTATTTGTTAATAGTTGACCCATTTGGTATAAATATGTTTGTAGGAGCAACTTAATGATATCATGGCGAATCCTCAATTCCAAACGCAATTGCTCCAAATGGCTAATCAATTTTTTTCCAACAAAGGCTTGGAAATCAAGGCGGAAGTGGTAATAGTGGCGATCACGATCACGACGATGAGGACGAAGACATTTAGGCAGTTTTGGTATGTTTGTTTAGTTTTGATGGTGTATGCTTGAATTAAATATTAGGTTGGTATGTTAGTTTAGTTTGTTTGATATGTTTTGACGAATGTTGGTTTAACTTTGTTATGTTTATTTATATATATGTAGATGTTGGTTAAATATTTTTGTTATTATTTAGTTTGGTTATGCCGTGTGCGGAATAAACGAATAGCAAAAAAAAAAAAAAAAAAGACCTTTAGCGGCGACAGGCGTCGCAGCTAAAAAGTCCTGCCCAGATTAGACCAGAAACTGCCACGTGGCATGCTACGTGGAAAAAAAAATTAAATTTTAAAGATAATGCCATGTGGATAAATACCTTTAGCGGCAACAGGAGCAAATAGCGACAGACAAAAGGCGACAAGACTTTTAGCGGCAGCCGTCGCCGCTAAAAGACCTGCCGCCGCTAAAGGTATACTTTTAGCGGCCACAGGCGTCGCCGCTAAAAGTATACTTCCTTGTAGTGGTTGTAACTAAGCTGGCATGAAGATTAAGCATTCTTTAAGTGAAATCGTTGTAGAAATATTTAATGTTGATAAATAGATATTGCTTTCATTTAGAATGCAAAGAAAGATAGTTATGACATTATGAGATCAAAGTCGTAGAATATGGCGTTGTTTCCGATAGCACTGATAAACCAAACGTGAAGAAGATGGTGGATGAAGACGAAACCCTTTGTCTATTGTTAAAATGTCTATATAAGCGTTATAGACATTCAATCCAATTCTATAAATAAAGTCAAATGAATTAGTTTTAGTTTTTTATAAGTTTGGTTTTATAATATCTTGCATAAGTGTGTAACAGGTTGGGCTGGAATATTTGGATAAGTCTGGTGGGCTGGTTGATGATATAGTCGTAAAGAAGAGAAGCCCAGAAGTGTAGCAGCCCAACAGTTCATAAAGCCTGATTGTTGCTGGTGGCCCAAGAAGCCCAAGAGGAGTTAAACACAGATTGCCAGCGTGGCAATCCCCATACCTGTGATCAACGGTGAAGATCTTATGTTCGTGTGTTTTCTCATTAAGATCGGACGGATCATATAGGCTCGGGTGTGTTTTCTCCCGAGCCTATTATAAGCTCTATATTAGGAACTCGTCATCACCTGATTAGGGTTTAGCTTCGTTATTTTCTCAGTTGTGTCTTTATTGTTTCTCTCTACTGTCTAAACAGATTAGGGTTTGATTGAGTCTGATCTTGTACGTCTTGTATTGATCTTGTTCAGTGATTCAGTCTGTTGATAGGTATATAGAGAGTATTGTATTGAGATTGTTTAGAATAGAGTCTTGTTAGATCTGTTGAGTTTTGTATAGATCTGTCTTTTGTTGATTCTTTTGATTAATAAAGGTTTTGAGTTTATCTGGTATCATGTTAAGTTTCTAACATGGTATCAGAGCTCTAGGCTTTGTTATCTGGTCTTGGTTATCTTCTTCCGCTGATATTAGGGTTCTCTGGATTAATTGAAGGTGAACGGTCATCTTTTGTTGATTGAAAGTCCTGGTGTTCAGGAGTGGGAATAAATCTGGTTTAGATCTTCTTGAAAAGATCTAAGGTTGATATTCCTGAAGGTATTTCTGAGCATTGGGAATCAGATCTAAACTCAAGATCTGTGTACTCTTTGGAAGGCATTTTCTCTTGTGCTCTCTGATGTTATAACCCTAAGTGAAGGTTATAGCATTACGAGTTGTTGGTGACCCCTAACTTGGGATTCTTGGTGAGATCTTTCCTGGACTCTGTTTTTTAATATTTTAGAGTTGTCCTAAGGAGTCTGTGCCTGGGTTTGCATCCCTGTTTAGATTTAGGGTTGGTCTAGAGGTTAGGTGGCTCCTGTACTAGGACCTGCGCTGGCACCTTGAGTGATGAACCAGTGATCTGGACACCAGTACAGCTTCGCCGTGTGTCTTTTATTTGATTCTGTTCTTTCTGTGCTTGTTTGAAGCTCTGTGTGTGATCTGCTGTTTGTGTGTCTTGTTTACTTGTGGTCATGGTTAATGAAAGTGGACAAGGTGGAGGGGGTCAAGGACAGGATCCAAATTCTAATAGGGATATTGTTGATCATGTCACATTGATAAACAAAATTGATGCTGGTGACCCTCTGTACCTTCATCCGAGTGATTCTACGAATCTGACTATTGTTAGTATTAAACTAAAAGGTACTGATAACTACAGTGTATGGTCTAATGCTATGATATTAGGTTTACAAGTCAAAAATAAGCTAGGATTTGTAAATGGTGAATGTGTGAAACCTGTTGATGATCCTGTGTTAGCTAGACAATGGGATAGGTGTAATTCTATTGTGCTTACCTGGATTCTAAATTCTATGTCTGAAGAGTTATATCTTGGACAAGTTTTCTCTAAACTGGCTAGTGATGTTTGGAAAGAACTTAAAGAAACTTATGATAAAATTGATGGTTCTGTGGTATTTGATTTGTATCAAAAAATTAATAGTTTTCATCAGGAAGGCACTTCAGTTTCTGAGTATTATCAAAAACTGAATGTTATGTGGAAACAGTTGGATCAAATACTCCAACTGCCTCCATGTACTTGTGATGCCTCTAAAGATTTTAACAGTTTCAGTCAAATGATCAAACTTATGCAGTTTCTTATGGGATTGGATGGTTGTTATCAGTCTGTTAGAACTAATCTTTTAACTAGAGAAATTTTGCCTTCTGTAAAAGAGGCTTATTCTGTTGTGTCTAGGGAAGAGTCACATAGGAACTCTAGTGGACAAGGTAAGAAATCTCAGTCAACAATGGGATTTCTTGCTAAAACAGATCAATTTGATGAGTTTAGTAAAAGGTTTGGTAATAAAGCTGGTAATCAATCTACTTTAAAATGTTCTCATTGTAATAAGAATGGTCATTTGGCTGAAAAGTGTTTTGAACTGATAGGATATCCTCCTTGGATGAGATCAAGGGGGAACCAGTCAAAGAAGGGAAGGGTTGGTTCTAGTACTAGTAATAATGTTAACTTAGATCCTAACTCTTCTGTTCCTTCTTTGACAAATGAGCAACTTTCCAAACTGTTGAGTCTTTTGAATGAAAAAACTAAAGAAAATCCACAAAGCTGCAATGTGTCAGGTAGTTTTTTCTGTGCAAATGTCTATGGTAAACCTATATTTGGGTTTGCAAGTCATGTTGGGAATAAGATTAGAATTGGTTGGATCATAGATTCAGGGGCTAGTCAACATATGGTTTCTAATGATGTTGAATTAACTGATTATGTTGAAGTGTCTGATTTGAACATTCATGTTAATCATCCAAATGGCACTAAAGCTTTGGTAACAAAAATTGGTAATGTAAACTTGGCAAATGGAGTGGTTTTAAAAGATGTGTTGGTTGTCCCTGAATACAAGGTCAATCTTATTTCTGTACATAAACTTGCTAGGGATAATAGGTTATTTGTTGGTTTTGATGAGAATACCTGTTATATACAGGACCAGTTAACCAAGAAACACCTGGTGACTGGTAAACAGCTTGATGGTTTGTATCTATGTGGGAATACATGTTTAAATGCTAAGGTGTGTTATAATTCTGATTTGTTTGAAATATGGCATGCTAGACTAGGACACCCATCTGATCAAGCTGTTAATACTCTTAAAACCAAATTAAACCTAGGTAACCATGATAAAAGTCAACCTTGTGAAACTTGTCACAGAGCCAAACAGCATAGGGAACCTTTTCCACTAAGTGAACATAAGTCCACTCAAGTTGGAGAACTTGTTCACTTAGATGTATGGGGTCCTTATAAGGTGGTCAGTAGAGATGGGTTTAGGTATTTTTTGACTATTGTGGATGATTATTCCCGGGCAGTTTGGGTATGTTTATTAAAACAAAAAACAGAAGTGTTTGAAAATATTAAAGATTTTTTCAATATTATTAAAACACAGTTTAATAAGCATATCAAATGTTTTAGAAGTGATAATGGTCTTGAATTTGTAAATAGTCAAATGACAAATTTTTGTAAAGATAAGGGAATAATACATCAAACCACTTGTGCCTATACTCCTCAACAAAATGGAATTGTTGAGAGGAAGCATAGGCATCTTCTTAATGTTGCTAGAGCTCTGCTATTTCAGAGTAATATTCCTGTAAGGTTTTGGTCTGAGTGTGTATTGACTGCTGCTTACTTAATAAATAGGACACCCTCTGGAGTGCTGAAAGGAAAAACCCCTTATGAGTTGTTATATGGATTTGAACCCTTTCTAGATCATTTAAAACTATTTGGATGTCTGTGTTTTTGTACTATACTTAATGATTCAGATAAGTTTAATAGTAAGGCTGAAAAATGTGTTTTAATAGGATACTCAAATGAGAAAAAAGGTTACAAAGTATTTAGTCTAGATAGCAAAAGTGTTGGCTATTCTAGAGATGTTAAATTCTTTGAAACTTGTTTTCCTTTTAAAGAAAGTAAAGTTTTTGAGTCATTTGATTCTAATCCAGAAAAACATGTTAACAGTTTAAACTTTTTTGATACTTATGAAAACACAGACTCTCAAAATTTTTTTGAAGTAAATGATCCCTATGATGAGGGAAAGGGTGTAGGTAGGTTAGATGCAGGAACACATGAGGGTATGCAATCAGATAGACCATCTGATGTGAATGGCTTGGCTGGTAATCAGCAGCCAGACATCAGGGATAATGGCTCTGATAGGGCAGACCATGTGACTACTGCAAATGATGACCAAGTTCATTCTGAGGGAGATACTTCAGAGTCTGTTGGACCTAGTAGTATTAGGAAGTCTACCAGAAACACTTTTTTTCCTTCAAGATACAATGAGTATATTGTTGAAGGAAAGGTGAAGTATGGGACTGAAAAGTTTGTCAATATGAATAACTTGTCTTTTGAGTCAAAGTGTTTTGCTTCTACTTTGTCTAAGACTTATGAACCTAGGAATTTTACTGAGGCTTCTAATAGTCCAGAATGGATCCAAGCCATGAATGATGAATTAGAAGCCTTAAATAGAAATGATACTTGGATTATTGTTGATACTCCCAAAAATAAAAATATTGTGGGATGTAAGTGGATATATAAAATCAAGTATAGGGCTAATGGTGAGATTGAGAGATATAAAGCTAGATTAGTTGCCAAAGGTTATAGTCAGAAGGAGGGAATTGATTTTGATGAAACTTTTGCTCCAGTTGTGAAAATTGTGACTGTTAGATGTATTGTGTCTATGGCTGTTTATAATAGTTGGAGTTTATATCAGCTAGACATAAATAATGCATTCCTGTATGGGGAATTAAATGAGGAAGTGTATATGAAACTTCCTGAGGGATTTGGTAACAAAGATGATAACAAGGTGTGTAAGCTTAAAAAGTCTTTGTATGGCTTAAAACAAGCACCTAGAATGTGGAATGAAAAACTTGTGAATGTTTTATTTGAGTTTGGTTTTCAAAGAAGTAAGTGTGACCATTCTATGTTTTTTAAATGTTCCAATTCTATTTGTGTCATTCTTCTTGTGTATGTAGATGACATTGTTGTTACTGGTAATTCCTTTGAAGAAATTGAAAAAATAAAACACTGTCTTAAGTCTAAATTTTTAATAAAGGACTTGGGAAAATTACAATATTTTCTGGGTATTGAAGTAATAAATGATAATGATGGTTTAGTCTTAACCCAAAGGAAGTATTGTACTGATTTACTTGCTGAATATGGTTTATTAGCTTGTAAACCAGTAAATGTTCCTATAGAACAAAATCATGTTATTACTGGTTTAATGACTAAAGAATCTGAACCTGTTTGCAATATAACAGGTTATCAACAACTGATAGGCAAGTTAATATACCTCTCTCATACTAGACCTGACATTTCTTATACTGTACATTTCTTAAGTCAAAATATGCATAGTCCACTAAAAGTTCATTTAAAAATTGCATTTAAGTTACTCAGATATTTGAATCTCTCTCCTGGAAAAGGAATAAGGTTTAAAAGGTCTGAAAATTTTGATTTAGAAGCCTTTTCTGATTCTGATTGGGCGAAGTGTACTAAGTCTAGAAAGTCAGTTACTGGTTTTGGTGTTTTTTTGGGAGGTAACTTGGTGTCATGGAAAAGTAAAAAACAATCTACTATTTCCAGGTCTTCAGCTGAGGCTGAATACCGAGCTATGTGTGTTGTAGCTTGTGAAGTAATGTGGATTAAAAATATTTTAGAAGAATTGAAGGTTTTTGTAAAATTACCTGTTAGTATTAATTGTGATAATGATGCTGCAATTTCAATTGCTGAGAATCCTGTGTTTTATGATAAAACAAAACATTTTGAATTGGATCTCTATTTTCTTAGAGATCAAATTAAAAAAGGTGTTATTAAAACTCAGGCTATAAATACTAAAGATCAGGTAGCTGATGTATTTACAAAGGGACTTTTGGCAACTGCACATGAGTACTTATGCAGCAAATTGTGTTTATTTGACCCATTTGGACAATAGAATTGTGGGGGGTGTTAAAATGTCTATATAAGCGTTATAGACATTCAATCCAATTCTATAAATAAAGTCAAATGAATTAGTTTTAGTTTTTTATAAGTTTGGTTTTATAATATCTTGCATAAGTGTGTAACAGGTTGGGCTGGAATATTTGGATAAGTCTGGTGGGCTGGTTGATGATATAGTCGTAAAGAAGAGAAGCCCAGAAGTGTAGCAGCCCAACAGTTCATAAAGCCTGATTGTTGCTGGTGGCCCAAGAAGCCCAAGAGGAGTTAAACACAGATTGCCAGCGTGGCAATCCCCATACCTGTGATCAACGGTGAAGATCTTATGTTCGTGTGTTTTCTCATTAAGATCGGACGGATCATATAGGCTCGGGTGTGTTTTCTCCCGAGCCTATTATAAGCTCTATATTAGGAACTCGTCATCACCTGATTAGGGTTTAGCTTCGTTATTTTCTCAGTTGTGTCTTTATTGTTTCTCTCTACTGTCTAAACAGATTAGGGTTTGATTGAGTCTGATCTTGTACGTCTTGTATTGATCTTGTTCAGTGATTCAGTCTGTTGGTAGGTATATAGAGAGTATTGTATTGAGATTGTTTAGAACAGAGTCTTGTTAGATCTGTTGAGTTTTGTATAGATCTGTTTTTTGTTGATTCTTTTGATTAATAAAGGTTTTGAGTTTATCTGGTATCATGTTAAGTTTCTAACATCTATGATTTCCCATACATCGAACATAACAAACTTATGGTTACTTTACTTACTTTTAGTTGTCTTCATCCTAACAACTTGACCTAAATATGTCGACTGCCTATGGTATGCATAAGGCAAGCTTTTTGTTTACAATGTATTTAATGGAAATATAATAACTTTAGAGTGTTTTATATATCTATGCTTCTATACTATCTTATAAAGCATTTCACAAGGACCTCTTAATTTTTAAGTAGTATAACAATAAATGCTTAAAGTACAACACATAATGCATGTAGTAGCTACTTTTTAAGGGCATTTATGTCTTTTCAAACATAACTTACACACATACCCATTATTAGTTACAATTTCCGCCATTATCTATCTATACTATATTATAATTTTATACATTATTTACATATTTGACCCATCAACTTTACTCAATTTCTGTTTATTTAAATAGTAATTACACTTTTGCACCTTTATTTTAACCAACTACCCTCATGATTTTTAAACGTTCATAATTTTTTCAGACGATGTTATTTTTTTTAATATTATTACACCGTATAAAAGAACATTTTATTCTCTTTAATTTGAGTATAGTATTGCTATAGTTTTGTAATTTTTAAAAAATTATATGTTATGGTTAAGCAATAACCGAAACGAAAACGAAGTGAAATAATCTAAACTTTAATATAATACATTTCCCAATGGTCTCTTAAAATTCAAGTTTTACAAGTATATTGATTAGAGTACAAAACACAATGTAGATATTAACTACTTTTTTAAGGCAAAAATATATTTTAAAAAATACTTACACATGTGCCCCCTCCATCTTTACTCAACTTTTTTTATTTAAATAGTAATTACACTTTTGCACCATTAATTTAACCAACTACCCCCATCATTTTTAAACGTCCATAACTTTTTCGTGCGTGAATATTTTCTTAATATTATTACACCATATAAACGGACATTTTATTCTTTTTAATTTGAGTATAGTATTGGTGTAGTTTTTTATATAAAAAATGATATGGTAGGTTTAAGTAATAACTGAAACGAAAACCCAACCGAATTAGACGAAAAATAATAGTTACATTTTTTCCTTGTTTTAAGGAAACTACCCCACGATTTTTAAACGGTCATAATTTTTCATACGTTAATAATTTTTAAAAAAATTGTTAGACCATTAACCGAACCAATTAACCAATCGGTTAATAAGATTATTTAACCGTTGACTTTGGTTTTGGTTAAGGCTAATAACTGAATTGAACCGAATTATGCATACCCGTAAAAGTAGTTGTGTTCCCCGCCGCATCGCGCGGGCATACTACTAGTTTTATCATATTGTGTTTTATATTGTGAATGTAATACGATAGAAAATTAAGAATTATAATGTCTATATGCATTTGTATCATTTCAGCGCACTACCCATAGTGACGGGTATAAAACTAGTTAATTATTTGGGCATGGCCCAAACGTCAGGGGATTAACAAAAAACAATTGAAGGAAACACGACACAAGTGGGCCGGTTATGTATTTCGCAGAGAATCCGGACTGGTAACATAAAAAGATTTCAATTAATAAACCGAAGATGAATTATCGGTGGTCATTCTTTAGATGTTCATGTTTGTGATTGTAGGTTATGTTGATAAATTGGTACTTTATTTAGATCAATTTCTGTAGTTTAATTATATTGGTTTCATCCGTCTTAACTCTTAAGTCAACAAACATTTAAGGATGTATTTCTAAATAACTTATTTAAAACAACATAAATACAAAATTACAGATAACATGTTTGACAGATTTGCTTGAAAGTTGAAACTACATAATCCCTCATTAGCTTATTTAAAAGGCTGCATACTT
This sequence comes from Ambrosia x helenae, assembly GCA_030844895.1. NCBI lineage: Eukaryota > Viridiplantae > Streptophyta > Magnoliopsida > Asterales > Asteraceae > Ambrosia > Ambrosia x helenae. Next base: position 29,347 of record JAUTDX010001646.1, on the reverse strand, counting down.
CCAGAACTATCACACAACCACATTCTGCTGTAAAGCATAAAACCACAAATCAATAGCCTTCATGCATACTTCAACCACAGATTAATCCACTTCCTCAATCTTTGGTCCGGCACCACCGCTTCCACCACTGGCTGAAGCACCGTCTGCACCCATACCACCACCCATATCCGGCCCACCAGCACCGCCCTGATACATTTTAGAAATAATTGGGTTGCATATCCCTTCTAGCTCCTTCATCTTGTCCTCAAACTCATCCACCTCCGCCAACTGGTTTCCGTCCAGCCACTGGATCGCCGCCTCCACTGCATCCTCTACCTTCTTCTTGTCATCTGCAGGCAGCTTCGAGCTTATCTTCTCATCCTTTATGGTGTTCCTCATGTTATAAGCGTAATTCTCCAACGCGTTCTTGGCTTCTACTTTCTTCTTGTGTTCTTCATCTTCGGCCTTGTACTTCTCCGCCTCTTGCACCATCTTCTCAATCTCCTCTTTCGACAGCCTGCCTTTGTCGTTTGTAATCGTGATCTTGTTCTTCTGGCCTGTTGTTTTATCCTCTGCAGACACGTTCAAGATTCCATTAGCATCAATGTCAAAACACACATTGATTTGTGGAACTCCACGAGGAGCCGGTGGGATCCCGGAGAGCTCAAACTTCCCCAGCAAGTTGTTGTCCTTGGTTCGCGTTCTTTCACCCTCGTAAACCTGGATCAAAACCCCAGGTTGATTATCTGAATAGGTCGAGAAGACCTGCTCTTTCTTTGTGGGAATGGTTGTGTTTCGAGGTATCAACACCGTCATTACACCGCCCGCGGTCTCCAGTCCCAAAGATAGCGGCGTCACGTCCAACAAAAGCAGATCTTGGACTTTCTGATTGCCTTCACCACTCAAAATTGCCGCTTGAACCGCAGCACCATACGCCACCGCCTCATCAGGATTGATGCTCTTGCAGAGCTCTTTCCCATTGAAGAAATCCTGCAACAACTGTTGAACTTTGGGGATACGAGTTGAACCGCCAACAAGAACCACATCATGGACATTACTCTTATCCATCTTAGCATCTCTCAAACACTTCTCCACCGGCTCCATACACTTCCTAAACAAATCCATGTTCAATTCTTCAAATCTAGCACGCGTAATAGTCGAATAGAAATCAATCCCCTCATATAGAGAATCAATCTCAATAGTGGTTTGAGCGGTTGACGAAAGAGTCCTCTTTGCTCTTTCACAAGCAGTTCTCAACCTCCTCAAAGCTCTTGCATTCCCACTAATATCCTTCTTATTCTTTCTCTTAAACTCCTGAACAAAGTGATTCACCATCCTGTTATCAAAATCCTCACCTCCCAAATGCGTGTCACCCGCGGTCGACTTAACCTCGAATATACCCTCTTCAATTGTAAGCAAAGACACATCAAACGTACCACCACCCAAATCGAAAATCAACACGTTCTTCTCGCCTACACTAGACGCCTTCTTGTCAAGCCCATACGCAATAGCGGCTGCAGTGGGCTCATTGATAATTCTCATTACATTAAGCCCAGAGATGACACCAGCATCCTTGGTGGCTTGACGCTGGGAGTCATTGAAGTAAGCAGGGACGGTGACAACCGCGTTTTTAATGGTGGTGCCAAGGTAGGCTTCAGCGATTTCTTTCATCTTGTTTAACACCATCGATGATATTTCTTCAGCAGAGAACTGTTTCTCCTCGCCTTTGTGTGAGACCACAATCATGGGCTTGTCGGCTGCACCAGGGACAACTTTAAACGGCCAGTGCTTCATGTCGCTCTGCACCGATGGATCAGAGAATCTCCTTCCGATTAAACGCTTAGCATCTGCAATAATAATCATATAATAATAATAATAATCAATTAATCATTCCATTAGACTAGTATTAAATACAGCCCTTAACACCCAATTAATAATAATATAACTACAATATATAGATTATAAAAACAGAGAAAGTAAGTAAAGAGCATACCGAAAACAGTGTTGGTTGGGTTCATGGCGACCTGGTTCTTGGCAGCATCACCAATGAGACGCTCAGTATCAGTAAAAGCAACATAAGAAGGAGTAGTTCTGTTGCCTTGATCATTAGCTATGATCTCTACTCGATCATGTTGCCAAACGCCCACACACGAGTATGTGGTTCCTAGATCAATACCAATCGCTGGTCCTTCACCTTTGCCAGACATCTTTTCGATCACCCAATAAAAAGCTGATTAAATGCTGAAAGTGTTTTGCAAAGTCGCTGTTTGTTATTATGTTGTGTTTTGAATTTCTGTTGATGAAGAGTGATTCAAGTATGGTGGTATTTATAAGGGAAAAAAGGCCTGAGTTCCGGAATGGACTAGATATATCTTATTTAAATTTAAATTATTTATTTAATTTTAGTAATGATATTTTGATGTTGTGATGTTATGGTTCTTTTCCACACCTGGTTGGTTCGAGAGTCTTCCCTTTGCTGTTTCTGGTCATTTACCACGCAAAATATAAGAAACTTTCCTTTTTATTTTATTTTTTTTTTTTGAACTAAAATATGATAGGAATGTGAACACATCACGAACATGAAAATTTTGTTAGACAAATGACTCCGAAAATGATTCAGTTTTCACGGGTTCAGTCGCGAAGCTTGACCCGAAGGTTCGGGGGGTCGGAAGTCACTAGTTTCGGGGGGTCGAAACGTTATATTTTCAAAATTTTCTATACAAATACTATATCGGTACTTCTGCGCGAAAATCCGGAGGAGTCGGCCGTCCCTCCCCGCCCCAACTATGTTGCGCCACTACACGGGTAGACACGAACCAAACTTGTTAAACGAAAGTCATTTTTTTTATTTCATATTAGAGATGGTGAAAAAACCATAAAATTAACTTATACCTGAAACTTGAAACATTCATGATGGGTATGTGATTGACAAAAAGAGTGAAGTGGGTATGAGACGGATTAGGTGATACCCGGCACAAATCCCCGAGTCTATACACATGTTTATAATTTTACCTGAATTACATACCCAATAATTTATAAATTTTAATTTTGTTTTTCATTAACGTTTCTTTAGTAATGTTTCATTCTAGTGTTTTATTATATAAAAATAAACTTTTTTTATGGTATATTTTTTTAAGAAGTCAAAATAGGGTTAAATTGAAAACCGTTAGAGCATTCACAATCAATCCACCAAATCTCTTCCATCAAATTACACTAAAAATCACTACTCAACCTCTAAATCTTCTCTCTCCTAATTAAAATAATAATACTTTTTCTTACTTTTATCATTATATTTTCTCTGTCCTCACTCACAACCACTTCCAAAAATATTAAAATATTTTTAGGGGTGAACAGTAACTTTTTATATTTAGGGGTAAAAATGTTTCCACCAAATATTCTCTATATCCTCCACTCACAACCACTTACACTCACCCCATATAATTTGGTGGACACACTCACATAAATTTGATTCCCATGAGAGCTTGGCGTTAAAATTATATCCAATTTAGTATATACATTAAGTAACAACCGTCGGCGCAACAGCCGCCAGTTGGTTTTCCCGACATTTGACCACGAAGTTTTCTTCTTTCGATTTTGGCCACTACTTTCCCACACCGACGCAAAGCGCCGTCAACCACCACCGTAGCCACATCGCGTTAGGCAACAGTACTACCGTACACGTAACGGTAATAACCGAGATGGAATAACGGCGGTATCCCAGTCGACTCCGTCGGCGTTTGTGCATAGGCACACGCTTCCGTCAACATACCGTTTTGCCCACCGCCTGAAAAAACAAGTACAACAGATCTATTTTCAGATCTCCCCTTCGACCAAATCGGTTGCTGAAACGGAGGGCTTCGGTAGGCTTCGCAATGGAGTTGCATGTGTGTGTCGAACCGTTTCCGTAACGCCGGTCAAACAGTGCAAGAAATAGTGTGGGTAAAGAAAAGAACGGGCAAAGAATCGATGGAGCCGTGGAGATCCAGTCAGCCGGTGGTAGGTAGATTCGACTTCTGATGAAATTGTTGTAACAGAAATGGCGGTGATTTGATGGTGTTAATCTGGTGGTGGCGGTTAGGCGATGTGTTTGTTGTGATGGATGGTGTTGTATACTGAGAGAGAGAGATGGAGAAATTGACAAAGTAGGGGAGATGTTCAACTTTAATCTATCTTTATAATAATTGAGGTCACTTGGGTTGAATCAAGGCTTTAGAGAGGGTTTGAGGTATCCATATTGAATATGGAGCTCCAAGTTAGTCCCTATAAATACTCTTTTCTATATTTTAATTTTGTACATTCTTCCATCACACTCTCAATTCGTCACTAACAAATCTTCCAACCAACATTCATCACTCTTCTTTTTATGCATTCTTGCTTCTAGGTATGTATCTTCTTCACTGAGATCGACGGAACTGCATCCATTATAATATGTTCCGATTCATAAACTTTTAAAATAGCCATATCATATGTTCCGATTTGAGTAAAACTTTTATGTTATCGCTAATCAATAAAATACATCCATATGATAAACTCGATTCAATATTCAGTTTATAAATCGTGGTTTATAAAAGTTATTTATAATCTGGAACCATTTCATAAACTGGAACCAATCTTCAGTGTCATCGTTTTGTTCATTTGCAACACATGTTGAACAATGTGTTTTCAAATAACCGGTCATCAGATTTACATGAAAAATAGCGTGTTACAACATTGAACAGAATCACCGATTTATTATTTTCTTGCTTTACATATATGGATCGTATTTATTGAATGTTTGGATGTTTTTTCATTTGGCCGAGTGTTTGTTTGAGGAGATGTATAAGATTCTGGATTGAAGATTATTAGCATCTTAGATGTTAAAATCGAACTCCATGACAGATCTAAGTTTTGGTTTTTGTGCATGGTAATCTGAGTCGTTGATTGGTTTGTTTGAGGATTATTACGGGTGTGGTTATTCATCAAGTGTTCTTGATTGTTCATGTTGATCATAAGTTTTTGGTCTATCATAATCCTTGGTGAATGTTTTGATTGAATGATCCTAAGTGTGGGGTATGGATGGACAGATTGTGTTAATGGGTTTGGATAGGATCCGTTTTGAATCGGGTCTCATAAATGAGATTGCTTGGATTTCTAAAAATGATGCATTATTTAAGGTATGGTAGTTATGGAGTTTGAAAATATTTAAAAACTTCCGGATATTGTGGGCAGGGGTTGTATCCGAATTTAATGTTATTTATTAAAAATTTAATTTCATTTATTTATATTACTTTTTTCGAAATTATGTTTAATAAGATTTAATCATTTTTAATGTATCTTTAGTATGTTAGAATTAATGTTATTTATTGTCATTAATAATAATTGACCTAATTGAATGTTATTTATTACGATTTTTTAATCTCATTTATTTATATTAATATTACTACGAAATTAGGTTTAATCCATCTTTATGAAATTATGTTTAATATTATTTATATTACTATTTGTTCGAATTATTATTGGTATTGCCTGCAATTAATAGAATTTATTCATTTTTTAATGATATTTATTATGAGTTTTAATGACATTAATAATAATTAACCGAATTAATTTACGAATATATTATTAATACTAATACTAATATTATGATTTTTAATTTTAATCTCATTTAATTTTTATTGACCGTATCAAATTACAAATACTAAAACTAATATTACGATTTTTAATTTCAATCCCATTTATATCTTATTGACCGAATTAAAGTTTTCTATTACTATTTTTACGAATATATTATTAATTATTAATAATTACTAATACTAACTAATACTAATACTAATACTAATATTACGATTTTAGCTTTAGTATTCGTAAAAATAGTATTGTTGACCTAATATATTACTAATACTAATTGACATTAATAATAATTGACCGAAATGAATGTTATTTATTACGATTTTTTAATCTCATTTATTTATATTAATATTACTACGAAATTATGTTTAAACTATCTTTATGAATTATTATTGGTCTTGCCTGCAATTGATAGGATTTATTTTATTTTTTAAGGTTATTTAGTATGAGTTTTAATGATATTAATAATAATTGATCGAATTTAGTGTTATATATTATGATTTTTAAGCTCATTTATTTATTATTGACCGAATTAAATTACGAATATATTACTAATACTAAAACTAATATTACGAATTATTATTGGTCTTGCCTGCAGTTAATAGAATTTATTCATTTTTTAATGTTATTCAGTATGAGTTTTAATGACATTAATAATAATTGACCGAATTTAGTGTTATATATTATGATTTTTAAGCTCATTTGTTTATTATTGACCGAATTTGTTGAATTAAATTACGAATATATTATTAATACTAAAACTAATATTACGATTTTTAATTTTAATCCCATTTATATCTTATTAACCGAATTAAAATTTTCTATTACTATTTTTACGAATATATTACTAATTATTAATACTAATACTAATATTACGATTTTAGTTTGCTTCAATTAGAAGATATTTCCATTGGCGAATGTTGTGTTTTTAAATGGTCTTCAATCCAGCACATGTTGTTTGTTACAAAGGTTCCACCACAAGAAGTCATTGATTTTCAAATTAAAATTACAATTTTTTATGTTTGTAATGTAATTTATTTGAAGGGGAAATGGAATCTAATAATCCCAACTTTGGGGGGTTGGAAGGCAGCAGTCCCAACTTGCAACTTGTACCACAGCAGTCCCAACTTGTCAACTATTTAATTTGGTTGGTCCCAGACTAACTGGGGTTAACTTTTTCTGTTAAATGCCACGTGGGCATCCCACGTGGCAGTCCTACGTGTCAAAAAATGCTGGTCTGTCAAAAAAAAAGGGTGGGGCCATGTCCATGTCATATATTTATAATGTTTTAATGTTTTTAAAAAAAAAGAGGGGCCCACAAATTTAATAATAATAATAATAAAGAATTATATATATAATATATATACATCATCTTCTTCATCATCATCTCTTCATCATCATCATCTTCACCCCACCACCATCAACCACCGCCATCTGCAACCACCTCCACCGCCTGAACCCACCATTCTTCTTAAAACCCCATCAATCGTCACCACCTGAACCCTAATCTGAAACCACCGCCGCCATCAACCACCTGAAACCCTAATCTGAAACCACCGCCGCCATCAACCACCTGAAACCCTAATCTGAAACACATCAAACAAAACAAGATAAACAGCAACATTTGAAGTAAGCAAACATTGAGTAACAAAAACTAGGGTTTTGAATAGAATAATACCAATTGGAACGAAGGGGTTTCTGGATCGCTTTTTTCTCAGGAAACAAGCTTTCGAGCTCGGGATTGGCTCCCATAATTAGACGATTTGAAGGTACAGTTCGTTGGAGATGAATCGTATATAGATCGAACGATGGGACTACTGGTTTATGTTCGTAGAATATGTGGCCCTAATGGTGGTTACGTTAATGGTTTTCTTGCAAATTTTTCACGTCACTGTAGTCACCGCCGTCAGTTGATTTTAGAGGGTGTTTGTTTGGTGGTGGTTGTGGTTCAGTCGGGTCAAGGAGGTCGGGTCATGAGGTCGGGTCAACAGAGGAAGAGGAGGAGGAGGAGGGAGGGTGGTGGTGGTGAACAGAGGAGGAGGAGGGAGGGTGGTGGTGGTGTTTATGGTGGTGAACAGAGGAGGAGGAGGGAGGGAGGGTGGTGGTGGTGTTTGTGGTGGTGAACAGAGGAGGAGGAGGGTGGTGGTGGTGTTTGTGGTGGTGAAAAGATGTAGGGGTAGATATATATATATATATATATATATATAAATTCTTTTTTATTATTATTTAAAGATTTTTTTAAATAATTAATAGATTTTTTTTAATTAAAAACAAGTGGGACCCACGTTTTTTTGCCAACTGGACAGTCTTTGACACGTAGGACTGCCACGTGGGATGCCCACGTGGCATTTAACAGAAAAAGTTAACCCCAGTTAGTCTGGGACCAACCAAATTAAATAGTTGACAAGTTGGGACTGCTGTGGTACAAGTTGCAAGTTGGGACTGCTGCCTTCCAACCCCCCAAAGTTGGGATTATTAGATTCCATTTCCCCTTATTTGAATTATTGATTACGATTTTAAGGTTATTTATTAAGATTTATAATCTCATTTATTTATATTACTATGTTTACGAATTATGATTAGTTTTGATTGCAATTAATAAGATTTATTCATTTTTACTGTTATTTATTAAGATGTTTAATATTATTTATTGACATTAATAATAATTGACTCATTTATTTATATTACGTTTTTCGAATTTATGTTTAATAAGATTTAATTATTTTTAATGTATTTTTGGTATGTTAGAATTAATGTTATTTATTGACATTAATAATAATTGACCAAGTTGAATGTCATTTATTGTGATTTTTTAATCTCATTTATTTATATTAATATTACTACGAAATTATGTTTAATCTATCTTTATGAAATTATGTTAAATATTATTTATATTACTATTCATTCCAATTATTATTGTTTTTGCCTGCAATTAATAGGATTTATTTATTTTTTAATGATATTTACTATGAGTTTTAATGATATTAATAATAGTTGACCGAATTTAGTGTTATTACGATTTTTAAGCTCATTTATTTATTATTGACCGAATTAATTTACGAATATATTACTAATACTAATATTACGATTTTTAATTTTAATCTGATTTATTTATTATTGACCGAATTAAATAATGAATATTTTACTAATACTAAAACTAATATTACGATTTTTAATTTTAATCTCCTTTATATCTTATTGACCGAATTAAAATTTTCTATTACTATTTTTACAAATATATTACTAATACTAATATTATGATTTTAGTTTGCTTCAATTAGCAGATATTTTCATTGGCGAATATTGTGTCTTTAAATGGTGTTCAATCCAGCACGGGCTGTTTGTTACAAAGGTTCCACCACAAGAAGTCATTGATTTTCAAATTAAAATTACGGTTTTTATGTTGTAATGTAATTTATTTGAAATATTGATTACTAGGTTAGAGTCCCGTGGGGACCCACGGTTTACCCGAAAGTAAAATGAAAAAAAAAAAGTAGGAAAATAAGAATTGTATTATGCAATTTGTTTTGGTTACTAAATGTTTGATAATGCAATATGTATGAATTTGATGTTAAATGCAAAATGTCATCTAACATTTTAATGTAACGAAATGATGGATATATCGAGTAAGTAAAGTTTAATTTGACAACTGCAAACTATATAGCATACTATCACAATATCACACATTACATCATTTGGGTAATATCTATATTCTAATCATAATTAAGCTTAAGCATAGAACACTTATCATTTAGTTGGGGCTTAACGAACTTCAACCAATATCACACATTACATCATTTGGGTAAGGGTAATATATATATTATAATCATAACTAAGCCTAAGCATAAAACACTTATCATTTAGTTGGGGCTTAACGAACTTCAACCAATGGTCCATTTTCATTACTTCAATCAAAATCTTCCAACTCTTGCTCATTGATAGCTGATTTTTCACCTTCGAAGTTGTTATCATTGTCATCACGATCCTTGGAGTGCAACTCATTTTCAATAATTTATGAAAACCTCCACTATTGTATTCTATATTTGTGTTCTACATAAAATATAGTTGTTGTAAAGATATGGATACGGTGATAAGTAAATCAAGAAACAATCCTTAACCCACTTACTTGAATGGGTAGCTTAAATTTTCATGTTATCTCTCCAATGGTTCAAACCGATTACATAGCTAAAAAACAACTAATAAGAAAATGGGTCCAATGTCACATGCTGTAATATAAATTTCCTATATTTTATTAAAAAATAGACACCAAAAGGATCAACCCAGACCCATTTCAACATGTAGCCAAAAGGACCCATTGTACACACACTTTAGGCAACTTTTGACATGTTACAAAAAGCCGCCAAAAAAACGTCATTATTTAAACTGTGTAAATATAGTACTTAACAATTAAAAATCTTAATAAATAACATCAAAATCATAATCAATCATTCAAATCAATGACATTAAAATAATCCGTGTCTGATATTGACTTACCCATTATATACAAATTATTATTAACATTTTAAAATTAGCACATTTAAAATTAGCACACTTATTGAAATCAAGATGATGATTATCGTTTAGTTACAATTGATTAAAGGAAAGTCGTAATATCAAAATGAAAGTCGGTCAACAATGTTAAAATGAAATTCGTAATATTAGTAACAACAATAAATAAGACTAAAAATCTTAATAACTAACATCAAAATCGTAATCAATCATTCAAATAAATGACATTAAAATTATCCGCGTCTCAAATTGCCTTACCCATTATATACAATTTATTATTGACATCTTTAGTAATCATTATAAGTTGTACAGAAAGTAACATTTTGAAAATTTATATTATCATTTAATTTCGTTGTTAAATTTGATATGACGATTAAATGATTTTATTATTTGTTAAGGTTTATATAGTATTGTTGTGTCTCGAACAATTCTGGAAAATTGGAAATATTATGCCTCGATTGACGTGATCGAGTAGGAATATTTATTTATATATTTGAATTATAAAAATGGAAGGATTGGTAATTGACGTGAATTGGTCAACAACGCTTAAAATTAGCACAATCAAACTCAAAGACATAAAGTCAAAGAATTGACCTCCATCAAATTAACAAAAACGTAAAAAGTTTTTTACTCAGAATTAGTCAACATTATTAAAATTAAGGTCGTAATATTAGTAATAGCAATGAAAATTATCTTGAATACATTATATATTTTAGGAAACTATAAAATAGATTTAAATTATATTTATTATTAAAAGAATAATAAAAGTGTAGGAAAATAAATGTACATTCCCATCTTCGGATTATATTTAAATTATAAACTGTTAAATAGATTTAACATTGTTAAATAGATTTAAATAAATGTTTAAAGGAAAGTCGTATTTGTTTAAAAGAATATCGTTTCATGACAATTGATTAAAGGAAAGTCTTTGAATTATAAAAAAGGGAAGGAATGGTAATTGACGTGAATTGGTCAACAACGCTTAAAATTAGCACAATCAAATTCAAAAACATATAGTCAAAGAATTGACCTCCATCAATTTAACAAAAACGTAAAAAGTTTTTACTCAGATTCGGTCAACAATATTAACATTAAGGTCGTAATATTAGTAATAGCATTGAAAATTATTTTGAATACATTATATATATTTTAGGATACTATTAATTATATTTAAATTATATTTATTATTAAAAGAATAATAAAAGTGTAGGAAAATAAATGTACATTGTTATCTTCGGATTATATTTAAATTATAAACTCTTAAATAGATTTAACATTGCTAAAGTTGTAATATCAATAATTAAGATTAAAATGTTAATAAATAACAACCAAATCATAATCAATCATTCAAATCAATGACATTAAAATTATCATAAATAACATTAAAACTCTTCATAAATAACAACAAAATCATAATTTAAATTTCAAAATCAATGACATCTTGTGGTGCAACCTTAGTAACAAACATTTTGTGCTCGATTGAACACCATTTGAAGACATAATATTCGCCAATGGAAGTATCTTTTGATTGAAGCAAATCAGGTCATCCAATCACAGTAAACCCTTACAAAAGAATTATGTATAGAAAATTTAGAATGTGTAACTAATTATAAAATAAGAATATTGTAAACATAAATGTTGAATATGCAAATAACAAACCTAGCGACTTGTGAAACAATTTCTGCACGTAATATTAGTATTAGTATTAGTTAGTATTAGTAATTATTAGTAATTAGTAATATATTCGAAAAAACAGCAATAGAAAAATTTAATTCGGTCAATAAGATATAAATGAGATTAAAATTAAAAATCGTAATATCAGTTTTAGTATTAGTAATATATTCGTAAATTAATTCGGTCAATAATAAATAAATGAGCTTAAAAATCGTAATATATAACATTAAATTCGATCAATTATTATTAATGTCATTAAAACTCATAATAAATAACATTAAAAAATGAATAGATCCTATTAATTGCAGGCAAAACCAATAATAATTCATAAAGATAGATTAAATATAATTTCATAGTAATATTAATATAAATAAATGAGATTAACAAATCGCAATAAATAACATTCAATTCGGTCAATTATTATTAATGTCAATTAGTATTAGTAATATATTCGGTCAACAATACTATTTTTACGAATAGTAAAACTAAAATCGTAATATTAATATTAGTTAATATTAGTAATTATTAGTAATTAGTAATATATTCGTAAAAATAGTAATAGAAAATTTTAATTCGGTCAATAAGATATAAATGGGATTAAAATTAAAAATCGTAATATTAGTTTTAGTATTAGTAATATATTCCTAATTTAATTCGGTCAATAATAAATAAATCAGATTAAAATTAAAAATCGTAATATTAGTATTTGTATTAGTAATATATTCGTAAATTAATTAGGCCAATCCGGTCAATAATAAATAAATGAGCTTAAAAATCGTAATATATAACATTAAATTCGGTCAACTATTATTAATGTCATTAAAACTCATAATAAATATCATTAAAAAATAAATAAATCCTATTAATTACAAGCAAGACCAATAATAATTTGAATGAATAGTAATATAAATAATATTAAACATAATTTCATAAAGATAGATTAAACATAATTTCGTAGTAATATTAATATAAAGAAATGAGATTAAAAAATCATAATAAATAACATCCAACTCGGTCAATTATTATTAATGTCAATAAATAACATTAATTCTAACATACTAAAAATACATTAAAAATAATTAAATCTTATTAAACAGAAATTCGAGAAAAGTAATATAAATAAATGAGATTAATAATTTTAATAAATAACATTAAATTCGGTCAATTATTATCATTGTCAATAAATAATATTAAACATCTTAATAAATAACAGTAAAAATGAATAAATCTTATTAATTGCAATCAAAACTAATCATAATTCATAAACATAGTAATATAAATAAATGAGATTATAAATCTTAATAAATAAACTCAAAATCATAATCATTAATTCAAATAAATTACATTACAAACATAAAAAAATCGTAATTTTGATTTGAAAATCAATTACTTCTTGTGGTGGAACCTTTGTAACAAACAGCATGTGCTGGATTGAACACCATTTAAAGGCACAATATTCGCCAAAGGAAATATCTTCTAATTGACGCAAACTAAAATCATAATATTAGTATTAGCATTAGTTAGTGTTAGTAATTAGTAATATATTCGTAAAAGTAGTAATAGAAAATTTTAATTCGGTCAATAAGATATAAATGGGATTAAAATTAAAAATCGTAATATTAGTTTTAGTATTAGTAATATATTCATAATTTAATTCGGTCAATAATAAATAAATCAGATTAAAAGTAAATATCGTAATATTAGTATTAGTATTAGTATTAGTAATATATTCGTAAATTAATTCGGTCAATAATAAATAAATCAAATTAAAATTAAAAATCGTAATATTAGTATTAGTAATAAACAAATGAGCTTAAAAATCGTAATATAAACACTAAATTCGGTCAATTATTATTAATGTCATTAAAACTCATACTGAATAACATTAAAAAATGAATAAATTCTATTAATTGCAGGCAAGACCAATAATAATTCGTAATATTAGTTTTAGTATTAGTAGTATATTCGTAAATTAATTCGGTCAATAATAAATAAATGAGCTTAAAAATCGTAACAGATAACACTAAATTTGGTCAATTATTATTAATGTCATTAAAACTCATAGTAAATAACATTAAAAAATAAAATAAATCCAATTAATTGCAGGCAAGACCAATAATAATTCATAAAGTTGGTTTAAACATAATTTCGTAGTAATATTAATATAAATAAATGTGATTAGAAATCGTAATAAATAACATTTCACTTCGATCAGTTATTATTAATGTCAATTAGTATAGTAATATATTCGGTCAACAATACTATTTTTACGAATAGTAAAACTAAAATCGTAATATTAAAAATAAATGAGAGTTATTTCGTTCATAAATAAAGGTTAAATTGATTAATAATCAATCATTCATAATAAAAAATAAATGAGGCTTATTATGGTAAACTAAAATTTATATTAATATTAATATAAATTCGGTAAATTATGAAAAGATAGTAATAAATAACGTTCAGTCAATTATTATTAATGTAAATAAATAACAATAATTCAGATTCAAATTTCAGATTAAATGACATTAAATTCAGTCTAATATTACAATAATATTAAACATAATTTCGAAAAACAGTAATATAAATAAATGTGATTAAACAAAATTTCGAAAAACAGTCAATTATTAAAATAATATTAAACATAAATTTGAAAAACAGTAATTCAAATAAATTACATTAAAAACATTAAAAATCGTACCAACCAAGATTGTCCTTCGTATATGGCAACTGTAACGTTCCTGTTGTGAATGTTTTTAGACAACAGAAATTTGTTCATGGCCTTCAGCACATTCTGAATTGACACGTTAAAAACAACATTAAAAAATAAAGAATCATTTTTGAAAATTAAATAGGCATATGTACATGAAAATAATAAATATACCAAAACGGTTGCCGAAGGGTCATGCAATACCTTGAAGAATTGAGAACCATTATGATAACACATAATAGCGTTTGTGTCTTCGGATCAAATCCTGTTTTTCAAATGTTATAACATAGCATTACTAAATCCGATCGAATAGTAAATCCGATTCAATATATGTCTAAAAAACCGCGATGACAATAATAAAATTAACATAAATCTGATTGAGCGCAATCCTCATTATCCCTTTATCACAAATCCGATTGAATATGTGTTTATCACAAATACGTTCATCACAAATCCATTTCATTAGAACATGTGATAAACACAAGAATGATTTCAAATGGTAATTAGATTATGAAATATTAAAAAGAATAAAAAAAAGTAACAATAGGAATCGATAGTATCTTTGTTATCCCTTTATCACAAATTCGATTGAATATTTTGTTTATCACAAATCCGTTTCATTAGAACATGTGATAAACACCAGACTGATTCCAAATGGTTATTAGATTAGGAAATCTTAAAAAGAATAAAAAAAATAACAATAGGAATTGATAGTATCTTTGTTATCACTTTATAATAAATCCGATTGAATATGTGTTTATCACAAATCCATTTATCACAAATCCGTTTCATTAGAACATGTGTTTAAGAAGAATGATTTCCACGTATAAGAATAAGAAATTTCATTCGGTTTGATTTGTTCTTAATAATGTTAACAATAAAAAAGTTAAAATAATAATAGGAATCAACATTAGAAGAGTAGTTTGGATATTTACCTTTAATCAGTTGTGGATAATCAACAAATGATGCAAGGTGAAGAAGAAAGATTGAAAGAATTGTTAGGAATTAGGAAGAATATGAGAGTTTTGATATGGAGAATGGAAAAAAAAGGTTTTATAGTCATAATTTTGAGCTCCATATTAGTTGTTGGATACCTCAAACCCTCTCTAAGGCCTTGATTCAACCCAAGTGACCTCAATTATTATATAGATAGATGATTTTGAGGTTATTTATTAAGATTTATAATCTCATTTATTTATATTACTATGTTTTCGAATTATGATTAGTCTTGATTGCAATTAATAAGATTTATTCATTTTTATTGTTATTTAGTAAGATGTTTAATATTATTTATTGACATTAATAATAATTGACCGAATTTAATGTTATTTATTAAAATTATTAATCTCATTTATTTATATTACTTTTTTCGAATTTATGTTTAATAAGATTTAATTATTTTTAATGTATTTTTAGTATGTTAGAATTAATGTTTGTTATTGACATTAATAATAATTGACCGAGTTGAATGTTATTTATTATGATTTTTTAATCTCATTTATTTGTATTAATATTACTACAAAATTATGTTTAATCTATCTTTATGAAATTATCTTTAATATTATTTATATTACTATTCATTCCAATTATTATTGTTCTTGCCTGCAATTAATAGGATTTATTTATTTTTTAGTGATATTTACTATGAGTTTTAATGAAATTAATAATAGTTGACCGAATTTAATGTTATATATTACGATTTTTAACCTCATTTATTTATTATTGACCGAATTAATTTACGAATATATTACTAATACTAATATTATGTGTAGAAATTGTTTCACAAGTCGCTAGGTTTGTTATTTGCATATTCAACATTTATGTTTACAATATTCTTATTTTATAATTAGTTACACATTCTAAATATACTATACATAATTCTTTTGTAAAGGTTTACTGTGATTGGATGACCTGATTTGCTTCAATCAAAAGATACTTCCATTGGCGAATATTGTGTATTCAAATGGTGTTCAATCGAGCACAAAATGTTTGTTACTAAGGTTGCACCACAAGATGTCTTTGATTTTGAAATGTAAATTATGATTTTGTTGTTATTTATGAAGAGTTTTAATGTTATTTATGATAATTTTAATGTCATTGATTTGAATGATTGATTATGATTTGGTTGTTATTTATTAAGATTTTTAATCTTATTTATTGATATTACTAATATTACGAAATTCATTTTATTATTGTTAACCGACTTTAATTTTGATATTACAACTTTCCTTTAATTAATTGTGATGAAACGATATGTTTTAAACATATACGACTTTCTTTCAAACATTTATTTAAATCTATTTTTTTTGGAAGGTGTGCTTCAACGGTAAACTCAATCGACAGACAACCCCTCGACCCGAGTTCGAATCACTACGCACGCATCGGTGTCCACTTTGAAGTTATCTCAAACCGTTACAGGGAATTTTTTCATGGTGTGCAGGATTTGAACTCAGGACCAAGCCCGGGCGGGAACCCTCCGAAGAGGTAAACAATGTACATTTATTTTCCTACACTTTTATTATTCTTTTAATAATAAATATAATTTAAATATAATTAACAGTTTCCTAAAATATATATAATGTATTCAAAATAATTTTCAATGCTATTACTAATATTACGACCTTAATGTTAATATTGTTGACCGAATCTGAGTAAAAACTTTTTACGTTTTTGTTAAATTGATGGAGGTCAATTCTTTGACTTTATGTCTTTGAATTTGATTGTGCTAATTTTAAACGTTGTTGACCAATTCACGTCAATTATCAATCCTTCCCTTTTTCATAATTCGAAAACTTTCCTTTAATCAATTGTAATGAAACGGTATTCTTTTAAACATATACGACTTTCTTTTAAACATTTATTTAAATCTATTTAACAGTGTTAAATCTATTTAACAGTTTATAATTTAAATATAATCCGAAGATAGGAGGTACATTTATTTTCCTACACTTTTATTATTCTTTTAATAATAAATATAATTTAAATCTATTTAACAGTTTCCTAAAATATATAATGTATTCAAGATAATTTTCAATATTATTACTAATATTACGACCTTAATTTTAATATATATTGTTGACCAAATCTGAGTAAAAACTTTTTGCGTTTTTGTTAATTTGATGGAGGTCAATTATTTGACTTTATGTCTTTGAGTTTGATTGTGCTCATTTTAAGCGTTGTTGACCAATTCACGTCAATTACCAATCCTTCCATTTTTATAATTCAAATATATAAATGAATATTTCTACTCGATTACGTCAATCGAGGCACAGTATTTCCGATTTTGCAGAATTGTTCGAGACACAACAATACTATATAAACCTTAACAAATAATAAAATCATTTAATCGTCATACCAAATTTAACAACGAAATTAAATGATAATATAAATTTTCAAAATGTTATTTTCTGTACAACTAATAATGATTAGTAAAGATGTCAATAATAAATTGTATATAATGGGTAAGGCAATTTGAGACGCGGATGATTTTAGTGTCATTTATTTGAATGATGATTACGATTTTGATGTTATTTATTAAGATTTTTAATATTATTTATTGATGTTACTAATATTACGAATTTCATTTTAACATTGTTGACCGACTTTCAGTTTGATATTACGACTTTCCTTTAATCAAATGTAACTAAACGATAATCATCATCTTGATTTCAATAAGTGTGCTAATTTTAAGTGTGCTAATTTTAAGATCTTAATAATAGTTTGTATATAATGGGTAAGTCAATTTCAGACGCGGATTATTTTAATGTCATTGATTTGAATGATTGATTATGATTTTGATGTTATTTATTAAGATTTTTAATTGTTAAGTACTATATTTACACAGTTTAAATAATGACATTTTTTTGGCGGCTTTTTGTAACATGTCAAAAGTTGCCTAAAGTGTGTGTACAATGGGTCCTTTTGGCTACATGTTGAAATGGGTCTGGGGTTGATCCTTTTGGTGTCTATTTTTTAATAAAATATAGGAAATTTATATTACAGCATGTGACATTGGACCAATTTTCTTATTAGTTGTTTTTTAGCTATGTAATCGGTTTGAACCATTGGAAAGATAATATGAAAATTTAAGCTACCCATTCAAGTAAGTGGGTTAAGGATTGTTTCTTGATTTACTTATCACCGTATCCATATCTTTACAACAACTATATTTTATGTAGAACACAAATATGGAATATAATGGTGGAGGTTTTCATAAATTATTGAAAATGAGCTGCACTCCTAGGATCGTGATGACAATGATAACAACTTCGAAGGTGAAAAATCAGCTATCAATGAGCAAGAGTTGAAAGATTTTGATTGAAGTAATGAATTTGGACCATTGGTTGAAGTTCGTTAAGCCCCAACTAAATTATAAGTGTTCTATGCTTAAGCTTAGTTATGATTATAATATAGATATTACCCTTACCTAAATGATGTAATGTGTGATATTGGCTGAAGTTCGTTAAGCTCCAACTAAATGATAAGTGTTCCATGCTTAAGCTTAGTTATGATTAGAATATAGATATTACCCAAATGATGTAATGTGTGATATTGTGATAGTATGCTATGTAGTTTACAGTTGTCAAATTAAACTTTACTTACTCGATATATCCATCATTTCGTTACATTAGACTGTTAGATGACATTTTGCATTTAACATCAAAATTCATACATATTGCATTATCAAACATTTAGTTACAAAAACAAATTGCATAATACAATTTTTATTTTTCTACTTTTTTTTTCATTTTACTTTCGGGTGAACCGTGGGTCCCCACGGGACTCTAACCTAGTACTCTATATATTCATAAACATCTTCATCGCTGGTTTGGGATTAAAAAAGAGGCTGAATTAAATGGTAATAAACATTGATTAAAATTTTATGTGGTATAACAAACATAAAACCAATAGCAAGTATGTTTTATTTCAATTATCTTGGAAAAAATAATAATACTGAAAGTAAGGTAATTTGGTGTTATATTTTTTTAACATCCATTATAGTGTGTGTCAGTACCGTACCAATACGTGGAAACAATATTGACGGAATCCCCACCACATTGGTGTTAGTTTTCATTTCAAGTGTCAATATCCTTTTACACATATCTATTTCGACTGCTATATTGAGTGTTGATATCGTGCTGATATAAGTGCGACTTGAAGGACACGATCCGGTGTGGATTCTTATTCTTACATCCACCATATTATATAGGAATGAAGGTGCTCTTGGCTCGACGTCAGTAATGAATCGATAATGACCGAACATCCGCTGCAACGCGGCGAAATCCTACTAGTTCAATATCAAATCTCGATGTCTTTATTCTTTGTGTTTGGTTTGTTTGTAGACTGATTGTTGTGGGCTTAATCTTGAGTTTATGGGCCTTTCTCTTTGGGTTTCTGAGGACTTGTTATGTCATATCATCGATCAAATTAAGAAGTCTCTCTTTATCTCTATTTTGGTTCTTGGGTGTTGACTTAAATGAATTTTGGTGTGGTTTTGTTGCTGCCTACACATGGCGGCAGTTATCTTTCTCTTTGGTTGTACCGCCATCAATACTCGATGGTTGTTTATAATAACATGTGTAGCGGTAGATGAAATTTGAAGCTCTTAGTTACGCATTTTTTGACATATGACACTTGGGGTCATTAGGGATTTAAAATCAAAAAGAGGTGTAATGGAGCATGTGGGACATTTTTTGACATGTGGCATGTGGGGCCACATGCCATTTAAATTTAAATAAACAAACTAATATTTCATTAAACTAAACATAAAAAAAATTAGGGGCGGCAATTATTGACATGACCCGAACCCGACACGAAAAAAACCAGATTTGGGTCAAGTAACACGACCCGTTTAAAAAAAGGGTCGGGTTCGGGTCGACCCGTATTAAAAATGGGTCGGTTTGGGTTGACGCATATATAAAACGGGTTGACCCGTTAACCCGTTTAAGTATTTTATAAAAAAAAATCTATTATATTTTTGTTTTTCTTTTTTCATTTCTATTTACATGGTTAGTTATAATTGTGTTATTTTGACACACTATATTATTTATTTGTCACACTTATATATACTCACCATTAAACATTTTATTGATAACCCGCTTATAACTCATGAAAATGTATGACTCATTTAAAAATATGGGTTAAACGGGCCATCTTCGGGTTGACCTGGATTTTATGTGGGTTGGGTTAGGGTTGAAATATTTGACAAGAATAATAATATGGGTCGGGTTCGGGTTGCACATTTCAACCCATCAACCCACCAACCCGCAGCCTGTAAACCCGCCAACCCATCAACCCGACACGACTGACACCCCTAAAAAATTATATTAATTCACGAAATTACCTAAAATAAAAAAATATGGAAATATAAAAAATAACGATTTTGCTAAAAAATACAATCTAAAGACGATATTTTGCCCAAAAGTGTTGCGTGTGAAGGTTAAACTAATACTAGGGTATCTCCTGTGAGTCCATCAGACGACCTCAACAAAAACTCGATGTCCTTCTCCATTTGACGCGCCTCTTGAATCTCGACTAACTTCTTGTTTTCGGCGGCTTTCTCTTTCATGGTCTCCAACCGCTTTGCTCCAATGTCTCGTATATCTTGAAGACATCGATTCATCTCTTCAAAGTCATTTTTCAACTCGACAGCCATCGAAGACGACTCCGCACGTCCACCCTTTCGCACGCTTCTTCTACCTGGCGGTCGAGGCGATTCTTCTTCTTCTTCAGCCTCTTCATTTAAACCCACGGTCCGAGCATTCGAAGTGGGCGTATCTGAATCAATTGAAGAAGAGGTTTTCGACTGTTTGGCTTTGCGCCTACACGCCGTCATGCCTGGTACGTTTGCCCATTTAGGCTTCCCTTTAGAAGCTCCCAACACCTCATGTACGGGAACATCCCACGATCGGTGTTGTACTCCTCCAACGCTTTCGTCAAAATATCAACATCGCCACGACCGCTACCCCAGTTATCGTTCAAAGGTTGAAAATATTCTTGAAACACATGGCATTTTTTATTGATGTCGGTCTACTTTCCCGAAATCGAGTCCTTATCCCGATATTCTCCTCTACCCATCGCGTTGAAGAACGTCTCGCGAATCCTTATTCAAGAAAGAGTGAATTTTAATAGTTCGCTACAAAAAATTATAAAATATATGTTAGTATACCTTTTTAAAAAAAAACTACATACTTACTTCAAAAAAACCGGTTTTATTTTTAAAAAATAAACACATAAGTTTTATTTAAAAAAACGGTATAATTTAAAAAAATAAATAAAACTTACGGTTTTATTTTTTTTAAAGACTAGTTTTTTTAAAAGTTAAAAAAAAGAAACATACCAACTGCGAGATCCTCCGAAATGTCTAGCCATGCTCGTGCGAGCGCGAACTCCTCGTCTTTGGTCCATGGTTGATATGACTTTCGTGTTTTGGTTTTGACCGACTCTCCCTTTTTTTATGCGACTGTGTTTTGGGTTGGGAACTCTCAGGTTGTCGCTCGGGTTGCATCTCCAGCACTTGCTCGGGTTCTTGTTGAGACCTCGACATACCTCCAACGCTAATATTCATATTAGGGTATCCTATGGGACCTTGAAATAATTGTTGGGGCATGTTTAGTAATTGCGAAAACCCCATGTTACTCGTGTCTAAATCTTGAAAGTTAAACGGTTGGGTGGTATTCGGGCGATACGCGTTTGGGTTGGCCGGGCGAGATGGAGCACCGAAATGTGGGTGGAATTGTTGCATTTTTTTAAAGTTTGCTTTAAAAAAAATGAGAGGGAGTTTAAAAAAGTTGAAGTGTAATGGTAAATAAAATGGTGAAGTTTATATAGTGGAGGTGAATTAAATTTTTTTTTTATTTTGTCCAATGGCTACTTATTTGAACGTTGGATTTTTTTTGTTTCAAACGGTCGGGCACGTGGCAAAGCATGATTGGACAAATGATATTTTTGTTGGAAATTAATCTTGACTTTAAGTTTTATTATTTGGTTGATTGTTATTTTAGTTAGTTTGTTTAGATATCAAATAATAGTCCAAGACTCCAAGTCTTATGTTGACCGAATTAGTAGGAGTAAAAGTGTACGTTGGAAAGTTGCTTTTATTTAGGAAAAGTAGGTATGTTTCTGTTGAAATTGTAGGCTATTTATAGCTTTGTTTTGTTGAATAAAATAACACTTTTACTTTTGCAAATACTTATCTTTTCATCTCTGTTTATTTTTTTACATACAAAAGCTTCTATTCGTGAGTCTAGATTGAGTATTAAGAGGGGCCTGAACCAACATTTGGTATCAGAGCCTAGGGCTCGTGTCGACGAAGAAGGCCGTTTTGAGAGTCGATATCGAAGAAGGGCAGCAGCCCTAATTGGCTGCAGAGGGGCTGAGAAGAAAGAACAAGCGGCGTTGTTTTGTTTTGTGGCAGTGATTTTCGTTGACAGTAAGAAAGAAAGCAGTGGGTTTACGACAAACTCATAGGAAGGGCTGGTCGATTCGGGATCGGCAGGAAGCAGGAGAAGCACACTGTGATAGAATAAAACAAAGAGAAAGAAGATGGCGGTCGCCGCTGACCAAACAAAAGAATGACCGATTAGAAAGAATGTGAAGAAGGTGAAAGAAGTCTTTGATGTAAGTCGAGAAAGTGAAAGAAAGTAGAAAGAGTTGGATCATTTTGTGATCAACGTGAAGAAGAAAGGAACAACCAGTTTGTTTGTTCTTGTTATCTAATTGGCATGAAATACAAATATGAATTCTCAAGAACGGATCAGTGGATAAGGTTTGGATATTAAATCCAAAATTGAAGCGATAAAGGAAATATGAAGTCACAAAGAGGGAGGCATGTCACGTAAGAATTATGGGTTGTTGAAAGTGGATAGGGGAAGTAGAGAAGCAAGCAAGCACCTGAGAATTAAACTAGAAAAGGTGGAACGAGCAAGACTGAAGAGTCGAAGCAAGAAAGAAAGTCGGGTTCAAATCCTTGAAACCTTAAGAAGAAAGAATGAAAAGGGCCGGCGTCGCTTAGCAAGAAAGAAGGCCTCACAAGAAAGAAAGAAATCGCCGCGAGTAAGAAAGAAAGGCTGGCGAAAAGAGAATGAAGTCGTAGTAGACCGAACGGCTTGAAAGACCGCTGCCGGAAAGTGAATTCCGGTGGGAGAAAGAGAAAGACCGTAGAACGCGCCAAGATGACCGTAGGCGTGAGACCGTGGGTGTGACAATGACCGAAGGTTCACACCAAGATAGACCGAACAAAGCTTTTATTGAAGAAAGCTTAGACCGAAAGAAAGACCGTGATTGTGAACAAAGACCGAGAGTTCACATTAGACCGAGTCGTGAACCGAAGACCGTAAATGTTCACGTTAGAAAGAGAAAGAGAAAGACCGAACCTGCGTGGTTCTTGTGTTAAGACCGGGATAGTCAAGATTAAGGGGGTGAATGTTGGAAATTAATCTTGACTTTAAGTTTTATTATTTGGTTGATTGTTATTTTAGTTAGTTTGTTTAGATATCAAATAATAGTCCAAGACTCCAAGTCTTATGTTGACCGAATTAGTAGGAGTAAAAGTGTACGTTGGAAAGTTGCTTTTATTTAGGAAAAGTAGGTATGTTTCTGTTGAAATTGTAGGCTATTTATAGCTTTGTTTTGTTGAATAAAATAACACTTTTACTTTTGCAAATACTTATCTTTTCATCTCTGTTTATTTTTTTACATACAAAAGCTTCTATTCGTGAGTCTAGATTGAGTATTAAGAGGGGCCTGAACCAACAATTTTAACCCACGTGAAATATTTCGCTTAACATCTATAACGCCTAATTCACAAATGGGGGGGTGGTGTTTCAATGTGAAACGAGCGTCAAAATTGGGCTTTAATGCCCATTTAACACACCACTACGTTTGGGCTTTAACACCACTACGCGGACCACCTTCTTACCTCGTGCTTCGCAGCCGCTGAGCTTTGGCAGCGCATCAGCTCATGGTGCAGGATCCAGCCCATATTCGCTTTCTGTGTTAAAGACCTGCTGCAACTGCACAGTTCAGCGAATGTTTCAAGTGAAAAGCGCAATCCGATCCGACTAATTGTTTTAGGTGGGTGTTGGGCACTTTGGAAGACACGCAACGACGCGATTTTCAGAGGTAAAAGGCCAAACCTGCAGGGACTTTTCGGTGAAGTACAAGCGACAACGTTCCTATGGACTAAACACAAGGCGAAAGACACAAGGTGGACCTGCGAAAAGTGGGTTGGTTTTGACATTCCAATTACTTGATTTTAACTGATGTAACCCATTGTAGTAAGGTGTTCTTTGGTGATGTAAACACTAGTGGCTAGAACCTTTCTAGTTCACTGATTGTAAATATTTTGGGTGGAATGGAAAGAAGTTTACCGATAAAAAAAAGGACTATACATGGTGATAGCTTGTAACGTCTATTTATTTTTATTTAGCTAAAATAAATAAAACAGCCGAGTTGACAAACCTATGATGATTGGACAACACCAGCAATAGAATTTAATAAGTCTTTCAAGGGTTACAAAACATCCAACCAAAGTGACAAACATAACCATATTTTGTACCTTTGCAGTTGTTACAGAACCAGTAGCTGTTGACAAAAGCAAAAAGCATTGCCATTATTTGATTGCCAACCACCACTTTTATAACAACTTAAACATTAAAAACACCACACAATAGTAACTCAAAGTACAGCCACCAGCCAAAACTTGCATGCATGTTAGTAAAGAATTTTGACTCCACTGTACATCAACAGAAAAAGTCAAAAGTACACCCTATCCACCGCACCTCCTGATAAGCTGGATGTACAAGCACGTGATGCAATACAACCACCATTGCCTGTAGTATCCACTGTTTCTTGCAGAATCCCTGTTGGGTGCATTGGAAAAAGATCCAATGTTTCTTGACTAGTGTTATTTTTGCTTGTAACAATATCATCCTGTTCACTGCTCATTATGTTACTTTGTCCCGAAATTGCAATCACATTTTCTGGATGAGGCATCAACATGAGTCCAGCTGCGTCCGCTGAAATCGGGTTGGCGGACCGTGGTGATCGTCTATTGAGAGGGCTGCTTGGGGTGGCGTTAGGTGATAGAACTTGTGGTTGTGGAACATAGAAGCCTATATTGTTTTGTGGGATGTAGATCACTAAAAACACAACAAAAAAGGTCAAATATAGTTATCTTATAGCAATCACAATACACATTTTGAGTATTTATGACATACATACTTTATGTCAAAAACTTTAAACAATATATAAATAATGAAAAAAGAATGTTGTCAAAATAAATTACTACATCAAATTCTCT
The DNA here is from genome assembly GCA_030844895.1 of Ambrosia x helenae. Lineage (NCBI taxonomy): Eukaryota > Viridiplantae > Streptophyta > Magnoliopsida > Asterales > Asteraceae > Ambrosia > Ambrosia x helenae. Next base: position 3,569 of record JAUTDX010001646.1, on the reverse strand, counting down.
AAAATATAGATTTATTACAACGAATCTCTAAATATCTCACTATTTGTTCTTCATATGCATTTCTATAAATGTTTTTAAGTGACTGTTAGCTAGTGTAACAATTTAAAAGCAAAACACAAATAATCCTATATATATATATCGTATTTTCTAAATGGAAAAAAAATATAGAATTATTATAGTAAATCTCCACATACAAAGACTCATTATATGATCTTTGTTTACATTTCTATAAAAACTTGTGAAAATCATTAGTGTAGCAACAAAAAACAAAAACAACAAAGAAATACTATTTAGTTAGATAGAGATGGACATAGAGAATATTAAGATGTGGAAGAGTTTTCCCTTTTCAAAGATGAACAAAATTAAATAATAAAAATGTTTTTTTCAGCTAAGCTCTAAAGTCCTAAAGATTTTATAAAAACAAAGTAATAGAATTTTAAATACAAACCGTTTGGCGGCGGAGATAGATGTACAAATGGCGGTGGTTGAAGGAGGCGATGATGGTGGTTATATTGCCTGAACAACGACAAATGATCTTGCTTCTCCTTTTGTCTTTGTCTAGCCTTATGATTCTGAAACCATAAAACACATTCTTGCCTTCAATGTGTCCATACGTTTGCAATCTATTAGTTATCTCCTGAATCTGATCGGCTGTTGGTGTTCTTAACCCTTGTTTATACAAATCCTCCAACATGTTTATCTGTTCTTTTGTAGGGTTCCACCTACTAGCCACCGGTGTCCCGGCTGCTCCGCCACCGACCACCGTTGGTGGTGCCTCTGGTGTGCCACTACCGCCGTCCATTATACGATTGGAGGGAGTTATTAGAACTAAAAAGAGTGATGGTTTGTGTTCTTTTTTGCATGGGGTTTCTAACGACTGATGCTATTCTTTGTTATATAGGGAGCTCGTGTGATGGGATCATTTATGATAAGTTACATTTTAGCTCCCTTTACTTATAACTACATGCGGATTTTAATCACTCTTATCTTTTTTTTTGGAAGGTGTACATCAGTTGGAAACCCATTAGCTTGCTTCAACCCTTTTTTGCGGAAGTCAAGCCACCCGGGTTCGAATCGGCACCCCATCAAAGCAGAGTTGGAATAACACATCCATAGGCCACACCCACATGGGACAATTTATGCCACCAGTGAGATTCGAACTCAGGACCCCCGTGTGGTTGATCATTATTGTAAAATCAAAATCTGATTACTAATTTTAACAAAAAATCTCTGTTGTAAAACAAGGTCTTGGAGGTCGAGTACTCCCCGACTAATCGTTACAACGTAGGTTGCCGAGGTCCAAGTACTCTAGGCCTAGCCGAGAACCTCCGACTCCGACTAGGAAGCGCCTAGCGACTTTTGCAACATTGCAAAAATAAAAGATATTAATATTAATATTCTGAATTTAAACTTTAATAATTAACTCACGGTTTTTACGGTCGGATCGAATTGGTTTATCATACTAAAACCAGCCATGTGCTGATCAGGTTGAGTCCATTTAAAACATGTTTGTTATCGATATTTTTTACAAACATACTAATCTTTCATTAAAAACCAACAAAAATTATAAGTGAGTGGTGGGTAAAAGGGCAACAAGTTGCGCCACTACCCCCTTTTGAATAGTAAAACAAACTCTATTAAAAATAAAGCTTTGTCTTTGGCCATAAGAGAGTTACTCTGCACCACCCTTTGGACTTGATCTAAAAAACGGATTGCTTCGGGAGCAAGGCCTCCAAATGTGTCAAAAGCGAAACGCACAAAGACGTGTTGATTTTCCAAACAGACAGCTTTATGTTTGTCAACTTTCTTGGATTCAGCTTTTAAGACTTTCTGACTGCCACAAACCCCGAATCCCGAAGTCACATCAATGAAGACACCCTTGTGAGATCAACGCACACATGTTTGCCCTGCGCCCAACCGAGCACAAAGACATCGCTGCCTTAGGCTAGACCGCCATTCAAATGGATCCGTCAAAAAGTTAACCGGATTGGACTTGATTTTTAAATTTTCTATATTTTTCATTTAAAAGTTTCAATTATAATGTTTAATTTACTATATCAAACTTTCTATGTTGTTAGCACTATGAATTTTTCATTCATGACTTTCAAATTACACTAAAACAAATATACGGGTAACAAGTTGTGCCGTAACACCTTTTCTAAATTGTAAATCCCAATCTACTAAACAAACATAAACTAATTTTCAAAATTTACATTCAATTAGTGTGCGTATTATATTTTGTTAGTTTCCAAATATATTTTATTTTTTTATTCAATTTAAGATAAAAAATTCTTTGCAATGGTAAAAAAACATTGTATAGTTAGTAGACTTTACATAGGGGGTTAAAGTGTTTATTTATTTATTTATTTTTTTAAACGGCTAACGGTACCATTCATAACGAAGCCCCGTACTCTTCAGGTCCGGTCCCCGGGCCCCCTAAAGTCCAGCCCCTCATTTCAGAATAACCCTACTTTGAATGAGATTCAAACCTATGACCTTACAGGACAGAAACCCCACAAAAATGGGGTAAACCTTTCCACCACCATTGCAATATAAAGTGTTAAAGTGATAAATGATGAGAAATAGAAGTAGGTGTGTGTAATATAAACTGACATTGATACCTTGAAGTGTTGACCTTATAAAAAAACTAGAGAGATAGAAAGAGAGAGTACGTGTTGTTTTATTTTTGGTTGGAGGTATCTCTGAAAACATTGTGGGAAGAGGAAGTAAAAAGACGAAAAAGGGCCTACATTAGGGTACAAGGTTGGCGCCTTGGGAAATGAAAGAGGAGAGAAAAGGAGTAGGGGCATCAAGAGAAAGAGAGTGTGGGAATGAACAAGATTTTAGGACTCTTTGGAGGTGGGATTAAGGAATCGTCACTCTACATTTGTCATCTCTTCTTTCCATCAAATCTTTTGGTTTTTACGACCTAATATTGCCCTATACATTACACAGTCGTATTTAAAATTGCAAATTCAAAAGAGTATACACCTTTAAAATAAAAGTATACCAACATAATGATACAACGTCAATATTACTTAGAGAGCATGTAGGTGGCACGTTTAATTAAAAGGGCGTTAAGGGCATTTTCGCGTTGTGAATTCGTTGAATTCGTGCCTTGCACACCGCCCCGGGCGTTTTTTAAAACAGCTTGAATTGTGCGGGCATGAAATATTTAGCGGGCGTGAAATTTTTTGACTCATCCAATGAATGGCTGCCACTTGTCCCTCTCCATCACACTCACACTACACCATTACACCCCTTGTTAATTTCAAGTCTAAGTGAGACCCACATGTCACTTGTCATGGTCTTAGTTAAATGAGTTGTTAATTTCTTTTAAATAAATGATTAAACATAAATTTTTGATGTTTAATTTGAACAACTATTATATAGTAACTTGTACAAGTAAATACAAAATACGTGTGATATTCGAACAAACATATGATATGTGAGTCTGTTTCGTGTACAATTGAATTTTTGTCAGCTACCCATCTACAACCTTAATACATAAGCAAAGGAAATAATCGATTGCGAAGACACATATATAATTGTTATAGGTGAAACTGTAT